>PVJN01049143.1:0-15339 GCA_004026805.1 Lasiurus borealis
TTCACTTGTAGATAAATATGTATTTGTTATTCATAATTTTTTGGCTTTTACCTTTTTCTTCCTCTTCTAAAAGAGTACCTTTCAGCATTTCCTATAATACCGGTTTGGAGTTCATGAACTCCTTTAGCGTATTCTTTCTGTGAATCTCTTTATCTCCACTTCAATTCTGAATGAGAGCTTTGCTGGATAGATTATTCTTCGTTGTAGGTTCTTGCTATTCATCACCTTGAATATTTCTTGTCACTCCCATTGGGCCTGCATCGTTTCTGTTGAGAAATCACCTACAGTCATATGGGTTCTCACTTGTAGGTAATTAAATGTTTTTCGCTTGCTGCTTTTAATATTTTCTCTTTGTCTTTTGCTCTTGCTATTTTAATTATGATGTGTCTTGGAATGGTTTTCTTTGGATTCCTTTTATATGGGTTTCTGTGTGCTTTCTTGACTGGTAAGTCTATTTCTTTCTCCAGATGTGGGAAGATTTCAGTAATTATTTCTTTAAATAGGGTTTCAGTATCTTGCTCTCTCTCTCTGGCACTCCCAAAATTCTTTTTCTTTTTTATTAAATCTTTATTATTCAGACTTTTATATTTGTTTCTCTTTTTTCCCCTCCTTAGCACCCCTCGACCAAGCTCCCCCCTCCCCTCTCTCCCATTGATCTCATCCATAGGTGTATGATTTTTGCCCAGTTTCTCCCTGTAGACCCCTCACACCTTTCCCCTTGAGAATTATCAGTCCACTTCCTTATTGTGTTCCTGATTCTAGTATCTTCACCAGTTTATTCTGTTGATCAAATATTTATCCCTTAATTTTGTGATTCACTTGTTTACAGATATGTATTTGTTGTTCATAATTTTTGTATTTTACCTTTTTCTTCCTCCTCTTCTAAAAGAGTACCTTTCAGCATTTTATATAATACTGGTTTGGAGTTGTCGAACTCCTTTAGCTTTTACTTCTCTGTGATGCTCTTTATCGCCCTTCAATTCTAAATGAAAGCTTTGCTGGATAGATTATTCTTGGTTGTAGGTTCTTGCTCTTCATCAAGTTGAATATTTCTTGCCACTCCCGTCTGGCCTGCATCGTTTCTGTTGAGAAATCAGCTGACAGTCATATGGGTTCTCCCTTGTGGGTAATTAACTGTTTTTCTCTTGCTGCTTTTAATATTCTCTCTTTGTCTTTTGCTCTTGGTATTTTAATTATGATGTGTCTTGGTATGGTTTTCTTTGAATTCCTTTTATATGGGGTTCATGTGCTTCCTAGACTTGTAAGTCTATTTCTTTCACCAGATGTTGGAAGTTTTCAGTAATTATTTCTTTAAATAGGTTTCCAGTATCTTGCTCTCTCTCTTCTGAGTCTCCCACAATTATTTTGTTTTTAAATTAAATCTGTATTATTCACATTATTACATTTATTTCTCTTTTTTTCCCTCCATAGCACCCCTCCACCCAACTCCTACCCTCCCCACCCTCCCATTGATCTCATCTATACGTCTATGATTTTTTCCAGTCTCTCCCTGTACACCCATCACCCCTTTCCCCCTGAGAATTATCAGTCCACTCCCTTATTGTGTTCCTGATTCTACTATATTCACCTGTTTATTCTGTTGATCAAATATTTATCCCTTAATTTTGAGATTCACTTGTTTATAGATATGTGTTTATTGTTCATAATTTTTGGATTTTACCTTTTTCTTCTTCCTCTTCTGAAAGAGTGCTTTTCACCATTTCTTATGATACCGGTTTGGAGTTGATGAACTCCTTTCGCTTTTTCTTCTCTGTGAAGCTCTTTATCTCCCCTTCAATTCTGAATGATAGCTTTGCTGGATAGATTATACTTGGTTGTAAGTTCTTGCTATTCATCACGTTGAATATTTCTTGCCACTCCCATCTGGCCTGCATCGTTTCTGTTGAGAAATCAGCTGACAGTCATATGGGTTATCCCTTGTGGGTAATTAACTCTTTTTCTCTTGCTGCTTTTAATATTCTCTCTTTGTCTTTTGCTCTTGGTATTTTAATTATGATGTGTCTTGGTATGGTTTTCTTTGAATTCCTTTTATATGGGGTTCTGTGTGCTTCCTGAACTTGTAGGTTTAATTCTTTTACCAGATGTGGGAAGTTTCCAGTAATTATTTCTTTAAATAGGTTTTCAGTATCTTGCTCTCTCTATTCTGACTCTCCCACAATTCTTTTCTTTTTAAATTAAATTTTTATTATTCAGATTATTACATTTTTTTAATCTTTTTTGCCCTCCCTAGCACCCTTCCATCCAATTACCACCATTCCCTCACTGCCATTTTTCTCATCCATAGGTGTATGATTTTTGTCCAGTATCTCCCTGTACACCCCTCACCTCTTTTCCCCTGAGAGTTATCAATCCACTCCCTTTCTGTGCTCGTGAATCTAGTATCTTCAGCCATTTATTCTGTTGATCAAATTTTTAATTAACTTAATTTTTAGATTCACTTGTTGATAGATATGTATTGGTTCTTCATAATTTTTTGGCTTTTACCATTTTCTTCCTCTTCTAAAAGAGTACCTTTCAGTATTTCATATAATACCGGTTTGGAGTTCATGAACTTCTTTAGCTTATTCTTCTTTGTGAAGCTCTTTATCTCCCCTTCAATTCTGAATGATAGCTTTGCTGAATAGATTATTCTTGGTTGTAGGTTTTTGCTATTATTTACATTGGATATTTCTTGCCACTCCCATCTGGCCTCCATCGTTTCTGTTGAGAAATCACCTGACAGTCATATGGGTTCTCCTTTGTAGGTAATTAACTGTTTTTCTCTTGCTGGTTTTATTATTCTCTCTTTATCTTTTGCTCTTGGTATTTTAATTATGATGTGTCTTGGTATGGTTTTCTGTGGATTTTTTTTATATAGGGTTCTCTGTGCTTCCTTGATTTGTAAGTCTATTTCTTTCACCAGATGTGGGAAGTTTTCAGTAATTATTTCTTTAAATAGGTTTTCCGTATGTTGCTTCTCTCCTCTGGCACTCCCACAATTCTTTTTCTTTTTTTAATTAAATATTTATCATTCATATTTTTAATTTGTTTCTCTTTTTTCCCCTCCATAGCACCCCTCCACTCAGCTCCCTTCTTCCTCTCCCTCCCTATGATCTCATCCATAGGTGTATGATTTTTGCCCAGTCTCTCCCTGTACACCCCTCACCCCTTTCACCCTGAGAATTATCAGTCCACTCCCTTATTGTGTTCCTGATTCTAGTATATTCACCAGTTTATTCTGTTGATCACATTTTTAATTCACTTAATTTTTAGATTCTCTTGTTGATAGATATGGATTTGTTCAAAATTTTTTGGATATTTCCTTTTTCTTCCTCCTCTTCCAAAAGTGTACCTTTCAGCATTTCATATAATACCGGTTTGGAGTTGTTGAACTCCTTTAGCTTTTTCTTCTCTGTGAAGCTCTTTATCTGCCCTTCAATTTTGAATGACAGCTTTGCTGGATAGATTATTCTTGATTGTAGGTTCTTGCTCTTCATCACGTTGAATATTTCTTGCCACTCCCATCTGGCCTGCATCCTTTCTGTTGAGAAATCACCTGACAGTCATATGGGTGCTTCCTTGTGACTAATTAACTGTTTTTCTCTTGCTGATTTTAATATTCTCATTTTGTCTTTTGCTCTTGGTATTTTAATTATGATGTGTCTTGGTGTGGTCCTCTTTGTATTCCATTTATATGGGGTTCTGTGTGCTTCCTGAACTTGTAAGTCTAATTCATTTACCGGATTTGGGAAGTTTACAGTAATTATTTCTTTAAATAGGTTTTCAGTATGTTGCTCTCTCTCTTCTGGCACTCCCACAATTCTTTTTCTTTTTTTAATTAAATCTTTATTAATCAGATTATTCCATTTGTTTCTCTTTTTTCCCCTCTATAGTACCCCTCCACCCAGCTCCCACTCTCCACTTCCTCCCATTGCTCTCATCTATAGGTGTATGAGTTTTTTCCAGTCTCTCCCTGTACACCCTTCACCCCTTTCCCCCTGAGAATTATCAGTCCACTTACTTTCTGTGCTCCTGATTCTAGTATATTCAGTAGTTTATTCTGTTGATCCCATTTTTAATTCACATAATTTTTAGATTCACTTGTTGATAGATATGTATTTGTTGTTCATAATTTTTTGGCTTTTACCTTTCTTCTTCCTCTTCTAAAAGAGTACCCTTCAGCATTTCATGTAATACCGGTTTGGAGTTGATGAACTCCTTTACTTTTTCATCTCTGTGAAGCTCTTTATCTTCCCTTTAATTCTGAATGATAGCTCTGCTGGATAGATTATTCTTGGTTGTAGGTTCTTGCTCTTTATCACGTTGAATATTTCTTGCCACTCCCGTCTGGCCTGTATCGTTTCTGTTGAGAAATCAGCTGACAGTCGTATGGGTGCTCCCTTGTAGATAATTAACTGTTTTTCTCTTGCGCTCTTAATATTCTCTCTTTGCCTTTTCCTCTTAGTATTTTATTTATGATGTGTCTGGGTGTGGTCCTCTTTAGATTCCTTTTATACGAGGTTCTGTGTGCTTCCTGAACTTGTAGATTTAATTCTTTTATCTGATGTGGGAAGTTTTCAGTAATTATTTCTTTAAATAGATTTTCAGTATCTTGCTCTCTCTCTTTTGGCACTCCCACAATTCTTTTATTTTAAAATTAAACTTTATTATTCACATTATAAAATTTGTTTCTCTTTTTTCCCCTCCATAGCACCTCTCCACCCAACTCTCACCCTTCTCTCCTCCCTTTCATCTCATCCATAGGTATATGATTTTTGTCCAGTCTGTCCCTGTACACATCTCACCCGTTTTCCCATGATAGTTATCAGTCCACTCCCTTTCTGTGCTCCTGAATTTAGTATCATCAGCAATTTATTCGGTTGATCAAATTTTTAATTCACTTAATTTTTAGATTCACTTGTTCATAGATATGTATTTCTTGTTCATAATTTTTTGGCTTTTACCTTTGTCTTCCTCTTCTAAAAGAGTGCCTTTCAGCATTTCATATAATAACGGTTTGGAGTAGTTGGACTCCTTTAGCTTTTTCTTCTCTGAGAAGCTCTTTATCTGCCCTTCAATTCTGAATGATAGCTTTGCTGGATAGACTATTCTTGGTTGTAGGTTCTTGCTATTCATCTCGTTGAATATATCTTGCCACTCCCATCTGGCCTGCATAGTTTCTTTTGAAAAATCAGCTGACAGTCATATGGGTGCTCCCTTGTAGGTAATTAACTGTTTTTTTCTTGCTGCTTTTAATATTCTCTTTGCCTTTTGCTCTTGGTATTTTAATTATGATGTGTCTCGGTGTGGTTCTCTTTGGATTCCTTTTATATGGGGTTCTGTGTGCTTCCTGGACTTGTAAGTCTAATTCTTTCACCAGATGTAGGAAGTTTTCAGTAATTATTTTTTAATAGGTGTTCAGTATCTTGCTCTCTCTCTTCTGGCACTCCCACAATTCTTTTTTTTTTAATTAAATCTTTATTATTCAGATTATTACGTTTGTTTCTCTGTTTTCCCTTCCATAGCACCCCTCCAGCCAACTCCCTACCTTCCCATTCATCTCTTCATTAGGTGTATGATTTTTGTCGAAGCTATTCCTGTACACCCCTCACCCCTTTTCCCCAGAGAATTTTCAGTCCACTCTTTTTCTGTGTTCCTCATTCTAGTATATTCACCAGTTTATTCTGTTGATCACATTTTTAATTCACTTAATTTTTAGATTCACTTGTTGATAGATATGTATTGGTTCATAATTTTTTTGATTTTACCTTTCTTCTTCCTCTTCTAAAAGAATACCTTCCAGCATTTAATATAATACCGGTTTGGAGTTGAAGTCCTTTAGCTTCTTTCTCTGTGAAGCTCTTTATCTGCCCTTCAATTCTGAATGATAGCTTTGCTAGACACATTATTCTTGGTTGTAGGTTCTTGTTATTCATCACGTTGAATATTTCTTGCCACTCCCATCTGGCTGACACTCGTATTGGTGCTCCCAAGTAAGTAATTAACTGTTTTTCTCTTGCTGATTTTAATATTCTCTCTTTGCCTTTTGCTCTTGATATTTTAATTTTGATTTGTCTCGGTGTGCTTCTCTTTGGATTCATTTTATATGTGGTTCTTTGTGCTTCCTGGACTTGTAAGTCTATTTCTTTCACCAGATGTGGGAAGTTTTCCGTAATCATTTCTTTAAATAGGTTTTCAGTATCTTGTTCTCTCTCTTATGGTACTCCCACAATACTTTTTTTTTAATTAAATCTTTATTATTCAGATTATTCCATTTGTTTCTCTTTAAACCCCTCCATAGTACCCCTCCTCCCAGCTCCCACTCTCCACTCCCTCCCATTGATCTCATCTATAGGTGTATGAATTTTCTCCAGTCTCTCCCCGTACACCCTTCACCCCTTTTCCCCTCAGAATTATCCGTCCACTCCTTTTCTGTGTTCCTGATTCTAGTATAATCACCAGTTTATTCTGTTGATCAAATTTTTAATTCACTTAATTTTTAGATTCACTTGTTGATAGATATGTATTTGTTGTTCATAATTTTTTGGCTTTTACCTTCGTCTTCCTCTTCTAAAAGAGTACCCTTCAGCTTTTCATATAATACCGGTTTGGAGTTGATGAACTCCTTTAGCTTTTTCTCCGCTGTGAAGCTCATCATCTGCCCTTCAATTCTGAATGATAGCTTTTCTGGATAGATTATTCTTGGTTGTAGGTTCTTGCTATTCATCACGTTGAATATTTCTTGCCATTCCCGTCTGGCCTACATCGTTTCTGTCGAGAAATCAGCTGACAGTCGTATGGGTGCTCTCTTGTAGGTTCTTAACTGTTTTTCTCTTCCTGCTTTTAATATTCTCTCCTTGCATTTTGTGCTTGGTATTTTAATTATGATGTGTGGTCCTCCTTAGATTCCTTTTATATGGGGTTCTGTGTGCTTCCTGAACTTGTAGGTTTAATTCTTTTATCAGATGTGGGAAGTTTTCAGTAATTATTTCTTTAAATAGGTTTCCAGTATCTCGCTCTCTCTTCTGAGTCTCCCACAATTCTTTTGTTTTTAAATTAAATCTGTACTATTCACATTATTACATTTGTTTCTCTTTTTTTCCCTCCATAGCACCCCTGCACCCAACTCCCACCCTTCCCTCCCTTCCATTGATCTCATCCATAGGTGTATGATTTTTGTCCAGTATCTCCTTGTTCACCCCTTTTCTCCTGAGAGTTATCAGTCCACTCCCTTTCTGTGCTCCTGATTCTAGTATCTTCAGCAATTTATTCTGTTGATCAAATTTTAATTAACTTAATTTTTAGATTCCCTTGTAGATACATATGTATTTGTTATTCATAATTTTTTGGCTTTTACCTTTTTCTTCCTCTTCTAAATGAGTACCTTTCAGCATTTCTTATAATACCGGTTTGGAGTTCATGAACTCCTTTAGCTTATTCTTCTCTGTGAAGCTCTTTATCTGCCCTTCAATTCTGAATGACAGCTTTGCTGGATAGATTATTCTTGGTTGTAGGTTTTTGCTATTCATCACGTTGAATATTTCTTGTCACTCCCATCGGGCCTGCATCGTTTCTGTTGAGAAATCAGCTGACAGTCATATGGGTTCTCCCTTGTAGGTAATTAACTGTTTTTCTCTTGCTGCTTTTAATATTCTCTCTTTGTCTTTTGCTCTTGGTATTTTAATTATGATGTGTCTTGGAATGGTTTTCTTTGGATTCCTTTTATATGGGTTTCTATGTGCTTCCTTGACTTGGAAGTCTATTTCTTTTACCAGATGTGGGAAGATTTCAGTGATTATTTCTTTAAATAGGGTTCCAGTATCTTGCTCTCTCTTTTCTGGCACTCCCACAATTCTTTTTTTTTTTAATTAAATCTTTATTATTCATATTTTTATATTTGTTTCTCTTTTTTCCCCTCCATGGCACCCCTCCCCCAAGCTCCCCTCCTCCCCTCCTTCCCATTGATCTCATCCATAGGTGTATGATTTTTGCCCAGTTTCTCCCTGTAGACCCCTCACACCTTTCCCCCTGAGAATTATCAGTCCACTCCCTTATTGTGTTCCTGATTCTAGTATATTCACCAGTTTATTCTGTTGATCAAATATTTATCCCTTCATTTTGAGATTCACTTGTTTATAGATATGTATTTGTTGTTCATAATTTTTGGATTTTACCTTTTTCTTCTTCGTCTTCTAAAAGAGTGCTTTTCACCATTTCTTATAATACCGGTTTGGAGTTGATGAACTCCTTTCGATTTTTCTTCTCTGTGAAGCTCTTTATTTCCCCTTCAATTCTGAACGTTATCTTTGCTGGATACATTATTCTTGGTTGTAGTTTCTTGCTCTTCATCACGTTGAAAATTTCTTGCCACTCTCCTCTGGCCTGCATCGTTTCTGTTGAAAAATCAGCTGGCTGTCATATGGGTTCTCCCTTGTAGGTAATTAACTGTGTTTCTCTTGCTGCTTTTAATATTCTCTCTTTGTCTTTTGCTCTTGGTATTTTAATTATGATGTGTCCTGGTATGGTTTTCTTTGGATTCCTTTTATATGGTCTTCTGCGTGCATCCTTGACTTGTAATTTTTATTTCTTTCACCAGATGTGGGAAGTTTTCAGTAATTATTTCTTTAAATAGGTTTTCCGTATCTTGCTCTCTTTCTTCTGGCAATCCCACAATTTTTTTTAAATTAAATCTTTATTATTCAGATTTTTACATTTGTTTCTCTTTTTTCCCCTCCATGGCACCCCTCCACCCAGGTCTCACGTTCCCCTCCCTCCCATTGATCTCATTCATGGGTGTATGATTTTTGCCCAGTCCCTCCGTGTACACCCCTCACCCGTTTCCCCCTGAGAATTATCAGTCCACTCCCTTATTGTGTTCCTGATTCTAGTATATTCACCAGTTTATTCTGTTGATCACATTTTTTATTCACTTAATTTTTAGAGTCTCTTGTTGATAGATATGTAGTTGTTCAAAATTTTTTGGATATTTCCTTTTTCTTCCTCCTCTTCTAAAAGAGTACCTTTCAGCATTTCATATAATACCGGTTTGGAGTTGTTGAACTCCTTTAGGTTTTTCTTCTCTGTGAAGCTCTTTATCGCCCTTCAATTCTAAATGACAGCTTTGCTGGATAGATTATTCTTGGTTGTAGGTTCTTGCTCTTCATCACGTTGAATATTTCTTGCCACTCCCATGTGGCCTGCATCATTTCTGTTGAGAAATCACCTGACAGTCATATGCGTGCTTCCTTGTGACGAATTAACTGTTTTTCTCTTGCTGCTTTTAATATTTTCACTTTGTCTTTTGCTCTTGGTATTTTAATTATGATGTGTCTTGGTGTGGTCCTCTTTGGATTCCTTTTATATGGGATTCTGTGTGCTTCCTGGACTTGTAAGTCTATTTCTTTCACCAGATGTGGGAAGTTTTCAGTAATTATTTTTTAAATTTATTTTCAGTATCTTTCTCTCTCTCTTCTGGCACTACCACAATTCTTTTTTTTTTTATTAAATCTTTATTATTCAAATTATTACATTTTTTTCTCTTTTTTCTCCTCATTAGCACTCCTCCACCCAGGTCCCACCTTCTCCTCCCTCCCATTGATGTCATCCATAGGTGTATCATTTTTGTCCAGTGTCTCCCTGTACACCCCTAACCCCTTTTCCCCTGAGAATTTTCATTCCACTCCCTTTCTGTGTTCCTGATTCTAGTATATTCACTAGTTTATTCTGTTGATCTAATTTTTAATTTACTCAATTTTTACATTCACTTTTGATAGATAGGTATTTGTTCATAATTTTTGGCTTTTACCTTTTTCTTCCTCTTCTAAACGAGTACCTTTCAGCATTTCACTAATACTGGTTTGGAGTTGATAAACTCCTTTAGCTTTTTCTTCTCTGTGAAGCTCTTTATCTGCATTTCAGTTCTGAATGACAGCTTTACTCAGTAGAGTCATCTTCGTTGTAGGTTCTTGCTATTCATCACGTTGAATATTTCTTGCCACTCCTGTCTGACCTGCATCATTTCTTTTTTGAAATCAGCTGACTGTCGTATGGGTGCTCCCTTGTAGGTAATTAACTGTTTTTCTCTTGCTGCTCTTAATATTCTCTCTTTGCCTTTTGCTCTTGGTATTTTAATTATGATGTGTCTTGGTGTGGTCCTTTTCAATTCATTTTATATAGACTTGTAAGTCTATTTCTTTTGCCAGATGTGGGAAGTTTTCAGTAATTATTTCTTTAATTTTATTTTCAGTATCTTGCTCTCTCTCTCTTCTGGCACTCCCACAATTCTTTTTTTTTTTAAATTAAATCTTTATTATTCAGATTATTACATTTGTTTCTCTTTTTTCCCCTCTATAGCACACATCCACCCAGCTCCCAACCTCCCCTCCCTCCCATTGATCTCATCCAGAGGTGTATCATTTTTATCCAGTCTCTCCCTGTGCACCCTTCACCCCTTTCCCCCTGAGAATTATCAGTCTACTCCCTTTCTGTGCTCCTGATTCTAGTATATTCAGTAGTTTATTCTGTTGATCCAATTTTGAATTCACTTAATTTTTAGATTCACTTGTTGATAGATATGTATTTGTTGTTCATAATTTTTTGGATTTTACCTTTTTCTTCTTCCTCTTCTAAAAGAGTACCCTTCAGCATTTCATATAATACCGGTTTTGAGTTGTTGAATTCCTTTAGCTTTTTCTTCTCTGTTAACCTCTTTATCTGCCCTTCAATTCTGAATGATAGCTTTGCTGGATAGATTATTCTTGGTTGTAGTTTCTTGCTATTCATCATGTTGAATATTTCTTGCCACTCCCGTCTGGCTGACAGTCGTATGGGTGCTTACTTGTAGGTAATTAACTCTTTTTCTCTTGCTGCTCTTAATATTCTCTCTTTGCCTTTTCCTCTGGGTATTTTAATTATGATGTGTCTTGGTGTGGTCCTCCTGGATTCCTTTTATATGGGGTTCTGTGTGCTTCCTGGACTTGTAAGTCTATTTCTTTCACCAGATGTGGGAAGTTTTCAGTAATTATTTTTTTAATTTATTTTCAGTATCTTTCTCTCTCTCTTCTGGCACTCTCACAATTCTTTTTTTTTTAATTAAATCTTTATTATTCAGATTATTACATTTCTTTCTCTTTTTTCTCCTCTATAGCACACATCCATGCAGCTCCCACCTTCCCCTCCCTCTCATTGATCTCATCCATAGGTGTATCATTTTTATCCAGTCTCTCCCTGTGCACCCCTCACCCCTTTCCCCCTGAGAATTATCAGTCCATTCCCTTTCTGTGCTCCTGATTCTAGTATATTCACCAGTTTATTCTGTTGATCACATTTTTAATTCACTTAATTTTTAGATTCACTTGTTGATAGATATGTGTTTGTTGATCATAATTTTTTGGATTTTACCTTTTTCTTCTTCCTCTTCTGAAAGAGTAACTTTCAGCATTTCATATAATACCGATTTGTAGTTGTTGAACTCCTTTAGCTTTTTCTTCTCTGTTAAGCTCTTTATCTGCCCTTCAATTCTGAATGATATCTTTGCTGGATAGATTATTCTTGGTTGTCGGTTCTTTTTATTCATCATGTTGAATATTCCTTGTCACTCCTGTCTAGACAGCATCGTTTCTGTTGAGAAATCAGCTGATAGTCCTATGGGTGCTCCCTTGTAGGTAATTCACTGTTTTTCTCTTGCTGCTTTTAATATTCTCCCTTTGTCTTTTGTTCTGGTATTTTAATTTGAAATGTCTTGGTGTGCTCCTCTTTGGATTCCTTTTATATGGGGTTCTGTGTGCCTCCTGGAATTGTAAGTCTAATTCTTTTACCAGATGTGGGAAGTTTTCAGTAATTATTTCTTTATATTTACTTTCAGTATCTTGCTCTCTCTCTTCTGGCACTCCCACAATTCTTTCTTTTTTTAATTAATGCTTTATTATTCAGATTATTACGTTTGTTTCTCTTTTTTTCCCCTCCATATCTCCCCTCCACCCAGCTCCCACTCTTCCTTCCCTCCCATTGACCTCATCCATAGGTGTATGATTTTTGTTTGGTCTCTCCCTGTACAACCCTCACCCCTTGCCCCCTGAGAATTATCAGTCCACTCTTTTTCTGTGTTCCTGATTCTAGAATCTTCTCCAGTTTATTCTGTTGATCATATTTTTAATTCACTTAATTTTTAGATTCCTTTCCGAGTCGAAACCTTGCGGCTCTTAAGCCCACCTTGCTCTGCCCTCAGTCTCAGAAATCCTGTTTGGGAGCAGAGAGTGTTCAGTCGTACCGATGATGCATGCGACGGCCCCTGGTTGGGTGGTTCAATGATGAGGACGCACGGTCTCGAAGAGAGTTGAGACCCCTTGTCTGTGATCCTTCCAAAGCGCCGTGTTGGGGAATCTGTCTTCCCAGGCTCCTATTCTCAGATCCTTGGGGGGCGTTTGCCCAGAAGGCCGTACGGAGGGGCCGTGTTTACTGATGTTTCCTCTGTCTCTGTGTCTCTTGCAGTGCGACCAGCTGGAAAACGGTGGCCGGTGCCTTGACTCCTAAGGTGAGTGGACGTCCTTTGTCTTACGTGGGGAGCAGGTGTGCCCTTGTTGGGTAGCAATGTTCGCATCCTCTCCTTGTTGTTATTGATTTTATGGAGAAATGGAGAGGGGGCAGGGAGAGGGGGAAACTCCTTTATGTGCGACAGAAACATCGGCAGGTCCACCCCCCCCCCTTTTCCTGGACTGAATCCCACAATCTTTATCCCCAAGTCCTACTCTGAATTGAGCCGCAAGGTCCTGGTTCGTCAGTGACGCGGGGGAATCACTGATGTTTCTGTCGCCCTCCGCCCCTCCCTGCCTCCGGGAAATCGGTGACAGCATGTTGTTGACACAGTGACAGGGGAACGCATTGCAGCTCTTGGCGATTTTTTCTAAGCTCCGTGTTTTCCAATCTCTGTCTTTGCTTTTGGTCTCGTTTCGACGAGACAGATGTCTGTCACCTCAGGGGCTGGGGGTGAGTGCCTCCTTGGGCCCATTTGGAATTTCTGTGGCAAGTGTCCTGGTGCGCCCTGCGATCTCTGTTGGTGCCGGTGCGGGCGTGGGTATGCTACCTGGTTCCTGCCAAGAGCCATGTGGGTCACTGATGCCCTCATTTGGGGGAAGTTTCAAACTGACTGATTTACATATCAGCCAAGTGTAATTAACTCACTCTTAGTGCCTGTGGTCCAACATGTAATTAACTCACCCCTAATGGCTGTGGTCACACGTGTAATTAACTCACCCCTAAGGCCTGTGGTCACACGTGTAATTAATTCACCGCTAAGGCCTGTGGTCACACGTGTAACTAACTCACCCCTAATGGCTGTGGTCACACATATAATTAACTCATCCCTAATGCCTGTGGTCACACGTGTAATTAACTCACCCCTGATGCCTGTGGTCACACGTGTAATTAACCCACCCCTGATGCCTGTGATACAACATGCAATTAACTCACCCTAATGCCTGTGGTCACACGTGTAATTAATTCACCCTAATGCCTGTGGTCACACGTGTAATTAACCCACCCCTGATGCCTGTGATACAACATGCAATTAACTCACCCTAATGACTGTGGTCACACGTGTATTTAACTCACCCTAATGCCTGTGGTCACACGTGTAATTAACTCACCCTAATGCCTGTGATTCAACATGCAATTAACTCACACCTGAGGCCTGTGATCCAACATGTAATTAACTCACCCCTAATGTATGTGATCACATGTATAATTAACTCACCCTAATGCCTGTGGTCACACGTGTAATTAACTCACCCCTAATGCCTGTGGTCACGCATGTAATTAACTCACCCTAATGCCTGTGGTCACATGTGTAATTAACTCACCGCTAATGCCTCTGGTCCAACGTGGGGTCGTGTGCAGCCGGCCGATCCGCGCGATGACTCCCGTCTCAAATGTTGCTCGTATTTCAAAGCAAAAATCGCTCGCTCAACGGCTCGCGTCTCAAAAATCTCGTAGGTTAGGGCACGCGTACCTCCAGGAACACCGTAGTTGTTTCCGTGTCCCGACCGCCGTGAAATAACGCCGCAGCGAACGTTGGGTTGCGTGTACCTTTTTGTGAATAAAATGTTTTCAGGTTTTGGGGGCCGACGCCCAGAAGAGGGATTGCTGAGCCGTCCGGTAAGTCCAATTTTTCCTTTTTTTTTTGAAGACCCTCTCTACTGTCTTCCCCTGCTGGCTGCCCCGGCGTATGCTCCCAGCAGCATAACGAGTGAGCGTGCGTCCCGCCTTTTCTCTACCTACCGCCTCCCCTGGCCCTTCCACTGCTTGTCTTGTTGATGGCGCCCTCACTTAGCAGGCAGGAGGTGGTAGCTCGTTGTGGTTTGGATCGGCATTTCCCCCCCAACATAGCTGGTGAGGTGGAGTGTCTTTTCCCATCTCTGTTGTCCGTTGGAGGGTCTTTTGGGGGAGAGTGTCTGTGCAGATCCTCTGCCCGTTTTTCTGTTGGACAGTTTGTCTGGAGTTGCCTGGTGTGAGTTCCCTCGGGATTTTGACGACGAACCCCTCATCGGGGATCTGGTTTTGCACACGTCTTATTCACATTGGGCTGGTTGTCTTTTTGTCTTATTGACCATCACGGACACGGACAACGGAGGGAAGAGGTGTCCGGGGTGAAGGAGGTCAAACATATGAGGACGGGAGAGGGTTTGGCTTTGGCTGGTAAACACACAACGGAATATTCAGATGTTGCATCACAGATCAGGTCCGCCGAGAGCCGCGTAATTTTATTAAGTTGTCACCCCAGTAAATTTGATGGACACAATAAGGTTTTACAACCTCAAATGTGGACACAAAGATGTGTCATGGTCAGAACTCCCAGAGATCGTTGAAAGAAGATAACATGGGTCAAATATTGGGGGTGTTGGGGGCAGGGGTGGGGGAAGGTTGCAATATTTCTTTTGAAACAGAAAATAGTTCAAATGTCAGTACAGCTTTGTGTGTTTTTTTTTAAAAAAAGGGTTTATTAACGGTAGCCATTGGAGGCAGATGCAGATCGTAGCATCATTATTTCTGTCTACAACGTGAAATACCTCTGTCTCGGAGAAGGGTGGGGGTGCCTGCTTTTCCTGGAAAGCGGTGTTGAAGGTTGAGCGTGGCCTGGGACTTCATAATGAATGCCGTTGGGGCTGAGTGAACTCTGTTCTTGGCCATTTTCTGTCCCTGGTTCTAGCGAGGAGGACTAATCGGTGTGTTGATTCATCGCACGGTGTTTCCTGATGTCCATCAGACATCAGTGGGAGACAGGGCTGGAGACGAGTGGTGGGGGAAGGAGGCGTGACGTGAGATGGGGATGGCGAGCTCACAAGA
>PVJN01049144.1:0-15338 GCA_004026805.1 Lasiurus borealis
CCCACTGGTCTGCTTGCCCCCAACTGTCCCCCCGCCTTTGCCAGCCTGCTCACCCACAATTGCCCTTCCTTGGCCGGCCTCATTACCCCCAACTGCCCTCACCTTCTGGCCTGATCACCTCTGCCTCGGCCCTACCACCATGGCTTTGTCTGGAAGGATGTCTCCCGGTTTAATTAGCATATTACACTTTTATTAGTATAGAGAAGCTAACGCTTGTTATAGGATCATAGGAGGTGATCTTGAGAATCCTTTGATTAGTAACACAATAATGGTCTTTCTTTTTATTTTTCTTGATTTATCAGATGGCTTTCAACTTACAGAAAGATGTTGTTTAAAAAAAAGGAAAAAGAAAACATAGCTTAGGATTTTAGAAGAAATTTGTGTCAGGAAGCTTTCCATTTTGTATCAGAATATGAACGATTATTTTTAAAATGTTTGCCTCTGGTCGGTCACATGGATAATAAGGTAAGAGAGAATATAAAAAGAAAGTACCAAAAAATAGTCACAATAATCTAAGTAATAAAGTGGGACTATATCAAACTACTATTGGAAAGCTGCTGTTGCTTCTAAATGAATGCCGCCTTCTTGTTTGCAGCAGCCACATCACACAGTGGCTCATAGTAAGCATGTGGCAGAGGTGGCAACATTTCTTCCAATTTCTCCCAAACTCAACACGTCTTTGAAACCATTTTACAGTGAGTAGACAAATTGTTTCATGTGAAATTTTCTCTCTTTTCATATCTTTCTCATTTTTTGGCAAAGAGGAGGTGGTTAATGGTTTTTTCAAAGGGCTTCTCTGCTCAAAGAAAACTGAAAATCATCAAAACTATAATTATTCAGATTAAACATAGTGAGGAAAATAAACTTGATATCCATATCAGGCACACATAGATACTACACTGAGGACAATTTGTGATATGATCATTATAATATTCTTTATGAGCTGAATATGATTAATGCAATTTGGCAGAAGGAATAGCACAGAAAATTGTGCTCAGTAACAGGCAATGCATACACGTTGCTCATTTACTGCTTCTACTAATAGAACACATATTTTAAAACCACATTATGGTCCTAGACGATGTGGCTCAGTTGGTTAAGTGTTGTCCTATGCACCAAATGGTTGCTGGTTGGATTCCTAGTTAGGGCACATGCCAGATCTGTGGGCTCAGTCCCCAGTAGGGGATGTGCAGGAATCAGCTCAGCTGGTCAATGTTTCTCCCCCCCCCACCCCCCCCCCCCCCCGCTTTAAAAATGTTACACGATAGCCATAGGAAATAGAATGTAATTAATAGAAAGTACATTTATGATCATAAATATCCTAAACTTTCAAAATGGGTACCCTATGAGATACTGAATAAGATTTTACAGATTTGGGACTACAATGCTAACATTCTAAATGACATTTATTTTTCCCTTAAATATTTGATTTGTAAGTGAGCAGCAGAGCATTGGTTATGGCAATATGGCCCAAATAAGCAGGTTCCCTATTACTACTGTTCAAGGCTAGAACACGTTTCTACTCAAGTATGCTTTTTATCAAACAAATGATAATATAACAGATAATACAAACATTTAAGAATAAAGAGCTGTCAAAATCTAAATATTAAAGCAACCTGGCAAGTACAGCTTATGGCTTTCTTGCTTATTTTTAATTGTTGCTAAGTATCACTTAATCTACTCCTCTGATGCTCAATTTTGAATAGAATGCTTTCTTTACCTCATTCAAATCTTGACAAGGCAGGATTCTATCTATAACTGCATATAATCAAAAAGATATCAAGAGGATCCCAGGAAAATAGGCTTAAGAGACATCTAACACCTTTATATAACTAGATCCCAAGTGATTATAGTAGTACTAGGATGAGAGTGCAAACACCACTTGATGAGAGGTATTAAAACGATTTTGGAAAACTAAACATGACTGAAAAGAAAAATAAGTCCTATTCCTATATGGAATCCAGACACTGCAGGAAGCTTCCTTCCAGTAGAGATTACACCTATTTAGTGCAGGAATGGAGTCTCTACATTAGGTGCCTAGGAAAGAAAGCAGTTATGGCTGAAACCGATTTGGCTCAGTAGATAGAGTGTCGGCCTGCAGACTGAAGGGTCCCAGGTTTGATTCCAGTCAAGAGCACGTATCTTGGTTGAGGGCACATCTCCAGGAAGGGGTGTGCAAGAGGCACCTGGTCTGTTTCTCTCTCACGGATGTTTCTAATTCTCTATCTCTCTCCCTTCGTCTCTATAAGAAATTAATAAAATATATTTTAAAAAAAGCAGTTATGGCCTCAAAGTTTATCGGGAAAAACTACTTTTTTCCAGGCTCCTCATTTCTATCAGCTGGAGTGAAGGCAAGCCCTGTTTGCTCCTTGTAAGACCTCTAGCCTCCCTATCCCAGCAGTCACAGCCTGGCCAGCACAATCTGTCTTGAAGCCCATCAGCAGGACTAATTATATTGTGCCTGTTATTCCTGTTTGCATTAGTCAAGAGAGATCCCATGTTGGGATCCAAGCCATATCCCAGTATGGCTTCATATATCCCCTAATCTAACCTCACCCCTGCCACCTCCCCAACTCCTGAAATCTTTTCACCATGCCTGCCTTCTGAGGTACTCAGAATCAGTGGGCCAGTGGAATCCCTATATTCTCAAGATTTTCTCTAAAGATCTCCTCTTTCCTGAGAAAATTGTTTCCCGGGCCACTGGTGGCTCATTGTTACTCTCTCATCTCTTAAGCTCCCTCATCTCTTTTCTTTCAATGCTTTTAAAGTTTTCCCTGGCTTTAGGCAATCTGATTATGATGTGTGTTGCTATAGTTTTCTTCATGTTTTTTTTTCTGCTGGGATTTTTTAATTTCTTAGATTTGTGGGTATCAAATTGGTAATATTTCTGCCATTATTTCTTCATTCCACCTCCCCCCCCCCACACACACACACACATCTCATCTCATTCCATACCTTTTCCCATTACTTCTCACTTCTTCTTTATTAGACTACTTAAAACCGTCCTGCAGCCCACTGATGCTTGTGAGGGTTTTTGTTGGCTTTTACCCTTTTATTCTCTGTGTTCCAGTTTGGAAAGCATTTATTGCTGTCTTCAAGTTCACTTACCTTTTCTTCTGAAACATCTAATCTGTTCTAAAATCCTGAAGAGTATATTTTTTGGCTTCAGATATAGATCACCTGTTCATTTCTAGAAGTTTAATGTTGGTCTTTTGTTTCTATGTCTCTCCTTGCTTTCTTCTATCTTCTTAAACATATATAGTATATATTTAAACTAGTTGTTCTGATGTCCCTATCTACGAATTCTATTATCTGCAACATTTCTGGGTCCGTTTTTATTGATTGATTTTTCTCATCTTTATGAGTTGAATTTTCCTGCTTCTTTTGCATGTTTGGTAGTTTCTGATTTGGATGCTGGGTATTCTGATTTTTACCTTCTTTGCAATAGATTTTTTTTTTCACTCCTTTAAATTTATTTGAACAATGTTCTGAGATACAGTTAAGTTACCATTGATCTTTTAAGCTTTACTAGGTATAACCAGAACAGCCTTTAGTCTAGGGATCATATATATTTACTACTGAGGCAATGCCCTTCTGAATATTCAACCTAACCTCCTATATATTATAAGCTGATGGCTGTCGGGAAAGTGAACTATTCTGAGTCTTGTATAAACTTTGGGAATTGTTCGGCCTGCTCCTTTTTGGTGGTTCTTTCTCCAAACTTAGATAGTTTCCTTACAATTATCTACTGACCAGTAGATAGCTAAAGACTCAAGAGGAACTCCTTGTAGATTTAGACCTTGCTCTCTATGAAGTGTTTCTCCTCTCTGGTAGTCTACAATAAGAATTCTAGCTATGTTGGCCTCTTTGAATCCTCAATTGTCTCCTCAACTTTAGAAAACCGCAGGTACCCTAGATGATTTGGCTCAGTGGATAGAGAGTCAGCCTGTGGACTAAAGGGTCCCGGGTTCAATTCCAGTCAAGGGCATATGCTGGGGTTGCAGACTAATCCCCAGTAGAGGGAGTGCAGGAAACAGCTGATCAATGGTTCTCTCTCATCATTGTTTCAATCTCTCTTTCTTTCTCCCTTCTTCTCTGGAATCAATAATAAACTAATTAATTAATGAATGAAAACTGCAGGACTCTGTTTGGCTTGCCATCTCTTCAGTGCTGCTTGGAAATTCTATCCAGGTAGTAAGCTGAAGCAACCACACGAATCACTATCCTGCTCTGCCGGTTGTTCAATGTCTAAAAACCAGTTTTATATACTTTGATTTTGTTTTTAGTTGTTTAAGGTGGAACAATATATCCAGTTCTTATTATTCCATCATAGCCAGAAAAGCCTTTAATTCTATCTGACTGTAATATTCACCACTCCTTGCTGCAATTGTCTACAGACCACCACATACCTGCCTCCAGGTTATTCACCTTCACTACTTGAAAATGAATTCGCTCATTATTACTCCTTAGGACACCACTTCTTTCAAAAGTCTGGTGATTTCTGGTACAGATCGTTTCAATATCTTGCCCGCTCAGTCCCCTGACTTCTTATTCCACATTCAGGTCCTCTACCCCAGCTTAGTCCTCCTCTCTGTTGGTTACACTTTGACCTTAAGTTTGCCATACTTGTTTCCACGACAAAATTGCAATTTCCTTCATGGAACAACTCCAGCCACACAGATCTCATTGCTCTTGGATATGCCAAACTTGTTTGCTCCTGGATATGCTAAACCTTCGTATTTTCTCAAAACAGACTTCTCCAGAACTGAGGAGTCAAGCTTCCTTTTAATCTCAGGTCTCAGACACATGCATCAGTAAGGCCTTCCCTGATACTCTATACAGAGTATTATCCAATCACACCCCCTTTCTCCCTTGTCTTACTTTATTTTTCAAAGCACTATTCACCAATTTTATTATTACATGATGCCTGGGTTTTCTCACTAGAATACAGACTCTCTGAGGGCTATCTCCCCAGTGCTTAGCACACATGTAGGTGCTATCTCTTCTTAAACCTTTCTTCATTTGCTTTTGGCTCTCCTATTATCTCACTAGCTAGTCCTTTTTATCTACTTGCTGGAAAATGAAAAGCGGTAAAGGAGTACAAACCAATCTCAGGAAGAGAAACAGTCTTCTACGCTAAGCTGGCTGTGACCCATGGTAGCAGGAAGGCCAGACAACTACCTCTACCTTCTAGGGAGAAAGATACTTTAGAACCCAACAATACCAAGAACTTACTTTCGATGTATGCAGATAGACTATCTGCAGCAGGACAACAACATATAAATATTTATTAGCCTTCTGCTACTAAAAGGAAAACTACTTCTTAAAAGAGAGACTTTTTAAATTTATTTTTTATTGCTTCAACCAACTGAAAACACAAAACTGAATTTACTACATATTCACGGGAACTCTGAAACAACTCAAAGTAAGGTGTTTTATGAAGCAAATAGGTAATCCCTAACTTATTTGGAGGTTGCAGATAGAATTATAATAAGGGTAAAAATTAACATTTCTCCACCATAAACATAAGTTGGCTAAATTCAGTAAACAACATTGAAAATTGCTCCTGATAAAGAGATAAATAAAAAGAAGCAACGAAAGAGCATTTCCCTCTAAAGTTAGCCAACCTTGTAAGAAATGACTGAGGAATTGTCACAGATTGGAGGAGGTTGGGGAGAAATAACAACTAACAATTTGGAACCCTCCACTGAAACCCTGGAACGGTAAGGCAGGGGAGGGAAAAAGACAGTGGAAAAACTAGTGAAATCTAAATATAGTCTATAATTTAGTTTAAAAGCAAACAAAACAAACAAAAGAAAAAAGAAAAGAAAAAAAACACACCTCTGCCTGGCCCTTGTGGTTCAGTGGTTGAGCATGGACCTATGTATAAACCAGGAAGTCAGGGTTTGATTCCTGGTCAGGGCCCATGACTGGGATGCAGGTTCAATTCCCAGTGTGAGGCATGCAGGAAGCAGCCAATCAATGATTCTCTCTCATCATTGATGTTGTTATCTCTCTCTCTCTCCCTCTCCCTTCCTCTCTGAAATCAATTAAAAAAATAAAAAGAGCCGAGACTGGTTTGGCTCAGTGGATAGAGCGTTGGCTTGCGGACTGAAAGGTCCCAGGTTCGATTCCGGTTGGGGGGATGTATCCTGGTTTCGGGCACATCTCCACTGTGGGGGGTGCAGGAGGCGGCTGATCGATGTCTCTCTCTCATAAATGTTTCTGACGTACTATCTCTCTCCCTTCCTCTCTGTAAAAAAAAATCAATAAAATATATTTAAAAAATAAATAAATAAATAAAAAGAAAAACTCCATTCAGAACAAAAACCCTATCTCAGCACCTAGAGCACCAACCAAGACACATCTTCCAGGGTTGGCCACCTTTCATTGTTAGAAGGTTCTTCCCTTTGTAACTTCACTCGGTTTCATTCTTCCTTCCAGACCCACGCACATTAAGTCTAATTCCTCTTTCACTTGATCTCTACATACTTTATATTCTGGCTCAAGTTTCTTTTTGAAGCCTGACACACCCTGTTCCCTTCATGTTACACTTTATGATTTTTACATCCTTGGCTATCCTTGCCACACAACTTCTAAGGTACCCCAGCTTGTCAAGCGCCTTCTTAAAATTAATGTTCAGGACTGAACAATGGAGTAGAGTCTATCAAATGTTTTCTTGTTTTTGACACTATGCTCCTCTGCCTGAAATCATCTGCCCCCTGTCAGCAGCTATCTCACATCTATCATGAATCATTTGCTTGTGCTCCTGTGGTATATAAATCAATGCTTATCATTCAATCCTATGACCTTTCCTTCCTCCTCAGAGAATCATACTGGCAAGGGGTAAAGTGAGATATCTGGCCAGAGTATTCTTATGTGAAGAGTGAGAGACTCGATTATCTGCATGTCTTATTGGAGAATTAAAAAAATCTCAACTCACACAGCCAACCTAGTCCATTCACACACTTTAAAAGCGGAGGTGCACACCGGTTCCGGATTTCCCCACAGCTCTTCCTGGGCTGGAGTCACCTATTATTAGGCAAAGCCAATTCATTACTTCCTTAAATCTGGGCATCACCTATTTTCTGACCTTACACCCTTAATCTCCCCCAAGTTCATGCGAAGTCCAAGCACCAGTCATTTTTGTGGGGTGTAAAAAAACATAACGCAGCACGTGCACGGGAATGCTCTGCGGCCCGCAATATGCAAAAAAAAATGGGAACGTTAAGAGAACGCTTTATCTCTGCTGTTGCAAAATGAGCCTTGATACAAACACAAAACACAAAAACAAAACAAAACAAAACAAAACATCATAGCTGCAAAGAAGCCTTCCCATAGTTGCTGCTTCGGGCCCACAGGGTTCCTAGCCAGGAATGGGAAGCCAGCAATACCCCAGGCGCCTCGGACAGGGTCCCTCTAAGAGGAAACCGGGCAAGGAGGCTCCCTCCCTGCGCCCCGGAGTGGCAGCGCGGGCGGGTGTCCCCGGACCCTCTCACCTCTCTTGTCCAGGAGCCACATGAAGGCGAAGCAGGGCAGGAAGCCGATGGGCCCCCACAGCACGAGCAGCGCGATGTCCCAGCTGGAGAAGCCGTAGGCCTGGCACGCCGAGTTCTGGATGGGGCCCCAGGTGTTCCAGACCAGGCCCTGCGCGAAGCCCAGCAGCGAGAAGAGCAGAAGCACCAGCCAGCGGCGCCCGTACACCCGCCCGAGACCCGGGGCCGCCACGGGCAGCGCCGCCGCCGCCGCCGCCTCCCGGCTCCTCCAGGCGGTGCCCGGCGCCGGCCCCGGCCCCGGCCCCAGCAGCGGCTGCCGCTCCTCCTCGCTGCTCCAGCCGGAGCCCATGGCGACGCGCGGCCCGCGGGGCCCCTGCCCGGCGCGGTCCGAGGGGCCGCAGACAAGCCCCGCGCACGGGCGACGGGAACAGGCGGAGAGGCCGGCGCTGCGGTGGACGCCCTGGGCCTCCCGGCCGCGCCTCGTGCGCCTGCGCCGCGCGAGCGGGTCGGGGGCTGGGAGGGGTGGCGGGCGCGGCGCGCCGGGAGGAGGCTGGGGTGCTGCTGCCGGAGCGGGATGGGGCCCCGGGTGGCGGGGGAGGGATGAAGCGGAGCTGGGGTCCCAGAAGGAGGACCCTGAGGAATTGGCAAGGCCGGGGGGAGGCGGCGGCTGGCCCGGAGAGGCTGTATTAGGGGAGGTTGGGCGAAGAACCCGGGGTCCTGGAGGAAGTGTCCAAGTTTTACATCATGCGCCTAGTAAACAACTTGTTGACCTCTAGTCACTTAAGCGAATGCTTGCTTCTCTATTGAGTTTCTTTTTTTTTTTACCTTGTTGTTGTTTTTTAACTTCAGAAATTATAAAGGAGGTAGGATGAAATGGAGGTGTAATAGGGACCCGAATGTTGCCCCTTAAAGATAATTTTTTAATGTACAGTAAGCACTGCCTAGTTTTATCGGCTTTTTGTATTACAAACCCAATGAGATTATAAACTAGCCAGTTTTACTCATATGTAAAAGATAATGTTTCTACGATTTCCTGTCATCAGTGAGTGAGCAATAACGATATGATCATTAAACTGGAAAGATTTGTGGCCCTGGTCCCGGTGGCTAATTTGGTTGGAGGGTCCTTCTGTATACCGAAAGAGGTGTTTGCGGGTTCCATTCTGTCAGGGCACATAACTAGGTTGCAGGTTCATCCAGGGTCTGGGCGCTTACTGGAATAAGCAGATCTCTCTCTCTCTCTCTTCCCTCTCCCTCTCTCTTCTCTCTCTCAAATCAATTCTACTAGTATATATCCTCGGCTGAGGGTAAAAAAAAAAAAAAATTGCACTGGAAGATTTGTTCCCAAATGACCCAGCTCCATATCCAATTATGATTTTGACCTGAGAA
Source organism: Lasiurus borealis (assembly GCA_004026805.1). Classification (NCBI taxonomy): domain Eukaryota; kingdom Metazoa; phylum Chordata; class Mammalia; order Chiroptera; family Vespertilionidae; genus Lasiurus; species Lasiurus borealis. Next base: position 8,883 of record PVJN01049144.1, read on the forward strand.
AGAGTAAACGAGGAGGGTGGGGGTTGTTTATTTTGCTACACAAATCCAGAAGCCTGACAGCTGCCGGTCAGTGCCCTTGAAAACCTTAAGCGATTTGGGGTGATTGGGTGGGGAAATGAGTCACAGGGAACACAATGAAAGGACATCATATTCCCTAGCAGCCACGAAAACCAAGTGGAATCATGTTACTGCCAGGAGGGCAACACAGGTGGGAAGGGAAAGGAAGAGAAGCGAAAGATCTAGTATCCGAGGCGGGATAGGAGAGTTAGCAGAGTAAAGGGTCGCAGGGCTCCTCCAGTGCTCCGAGCTCCGCCAAAAAATAAAAAATAAAAGGCAAACATCCCCTAAAACTCCAATATAATCGGAGAGAGGAAGTCACCAAGGCCGAAAGGAAGGATCCGACTAGAAAACGAGGAGAAGCAGAAACGAAGCCAAGGAAAGACGGCGCTGAAAGCAGGAGGAAACTGCGGGAGGCAAAGAGGACGCCAACCGCGACCACGTGGCCGCATTACAGCCCCGAAAGAACCCAAACAAACCCGCGTGGCCCCGCCCAGCGCCGGTCACGTGACTTCCACGTGCGCGGCGCTTCCGGAAGAGCCGGTCGGTAGCTGGCTGCAGAGCTAGAGCTTTGGTTCCCGTACCCCACCCCACCCCCGGAGCCCCTCTCACTCTCAACTTCACGTTTGGGTTTCGGTGGAGCTGGAGCCGTGCTAGCTGGCCATGGCGGCAGGCTCGGGAGCCAGCACCGCCACCGGCGCTGCCGCTGGAGCTGGAGAGGAGAAAGGTAGGTAGGTGCCAGCCTGAGGTCAGGCCCTGGCTACCGCCCTTGCCAGTTGACTCTCCTGTGGCCTAATTTCTGTCTCAGGCCTCTCTGGTCCTGCAGTAAACAGCGAGGGAAAAATTGTTTTCTGGTGAACGTGGCCGTTCTCACGCGGTGGCATCCAGATTTTCCATCCTCGCGCGGGCCCTCCCCCCGCACCCTGCCTGCCAGTGCTGTTGCACGCCTGGCGGTGTTTCGAATGTTAACACCGGGTTAAAGTTAAATGTGTGAAATGGGAGCCCACTCTTGAGGCAAAAGGGAGATAATCGGGGGCTTTTGCGAACAGGAACTCTGAGCTTTTGTTTGACTTGGGTGGAATCGTGTTTTATAAAGAACGGGTGAGGTTTGGAAGCCCATTAGCCAGGAGGTCCCTGTTAGCATTTATGGAACGGCTGGCTGCTCGGTTCCGGGTACTGTTTGTTATAAGGGGGCTGCTGCCACAGGACCAGAGATGGTTCATAACAATGCCTTTTCCCACCCGAGTAAAGAGGTATAGAAAGGAAAAACAATGGCTAGCGAATGTGGCAACGTGAATACTGTCAGTAGTACACACTGGGTGAGGTCTGTCACCACCAGGAGGAGAGACCCCAGTAGGGTGAGATTAAATGCTTCAAGGTGGGAATAGTTTGAGGTGGGCCTTTATGGTTGGATGAGATAGTGACAAACTCAGGTGGTAGTAATGGGGGGGGGGGGGAGTCTTTGGAAGGCAGCAGGGGGCAGGATGGATGTGATTCAGGATAAAAGTCATTTTTTATTTTTGTCTATAAAGTTTTACATAGGCCTCCTTTTTCCCCAGTTGACCCCCCACCTCGGGCAAGCCCCCACCGCCCCAGTATCTGCGTCCATTGGTTATGCTAATATGCATGCATACAAATCCTTTGTTTGCTCTCTAACTCGCCCCTCCCCTACCATTTATCTCTAGATCGATCTATTCTTGTTCATAAAATCATGTTGAACATTATATCCCACATATGAATGAGATCATGTGATGTTTATTTATCTTTCTCCATCTGGCTTATTTCGCTTAACATAATGCTCTCCAGTTCCATCCATGTTGTTGCAAATGGTAAAAGTTCTTTCTTTTTTATAGCCGCATAGTATCCCATTGTGTAGATGAACCACAGTTTTTAATCCACTCATCTGCTGATGGGCACTTAGGCTATTTCCAAATCTTAGCTATTGTAAATTGTGCTGCTATGAACATAGGGGTGCATATATTATTTCTGATTGATGTTTCTGATTTCTTGGGATATCTTCAAGAAGTGGGTCAAATGGGAGTTCTATTTTTTAGGTGTTTTTTTTTGTTTGTTTTTTTTTTTTGAGGAAACTTCATACTGTCTTTCACAGTGGCTTCCCCGGTCTCCATTCCCACCAGCAGTGCACGAGGGTTCCTTTTTCTCTGCATCCTCACCAGCATTTGTTATTTGTTGATTTGTTGATGATAGCCATTCTGACAGATGTGAGATGGCATCTCTTTGTTTTGATTTGCATCTCTCGGATGATTAGTGACTCTTAGCATGTTTTCATATGTCTCTGGGCCTTCTGTATGTCCTCTTTGGAAAAGTGTCTGTTTAGGTCCTTTGCCCATTTTTTGATTGGATTGTTTATCTTCCTTTTGTTAAGTTGTATGAGTTCTCTGTAAATTTTGGAAATTAAACCCTTATCATCGGAAACATCATTGGCAAATATGTTCTCCTGTACAGTGGACTTTTATTGTTTTGTTGATGGTTTCTTTTGCTGTACAAAAGCTTTTTGTTTTGATGTAGTCCCATTTGTTTATTTTCTCCTTAGTCTCCCTTGCCCTAGGAGCTGTGTCGGTAAAGATGAGACAATTCTTTATAAATTTTTAAAAATATATTTTTATTAATTTTTTTTACAGAGAGGAAGGGAGAGGGATAGAGAGTTAGAAACATCGATGAGAGACATCCATCAGCCGCCTCCTGCATGCCCCCTACTGGGGATGTGCCCGAAACCAGGATATATACCCTTAACTGGAATAGAACCTGGGACCTTTCAGTCCGCAGGCTGACGCTCTATCCACTGAGCCATACCGGTTTTGACAAGGGGACAATTCTTAAACTTCATCTATACTTCTGATTCATTGATCCTTCCATTTTCTGGCAAAACCCATACTCTGGATGAACCCAATCTTTTTGCCCTTTTTGCACCTGCACCTATGTGGATTAACTTTGCTGGGGCAAGTCCTGGATAAATTGATAACACTGTAAAATGAAAATGGTCAACCACTTGAAGATTCACTCAGTATGGGCATGAGATCTTCTTATGTTTCTGTGGTGAGCCTACTTTCTTTTTCCAATGAAAATTCCCTAAACTTTCTGTATACTCTCTTCATCTCTTTCTCATTTTCAGCTGATGAGTTCTTTGTAAGTCAAGTCAGTTCTGCATCTAGTCTGTTAACTTTTTCTTCCTTCACTATCAGATCCTTGTCCAGATCATCCACACTTATCACCTAAACCACTTCAGACCTTGTACCCCTCCAATCACTTTTCTGTTCAGCAGCAAAAAGGGACACTTCCTTACTGAAAATTCTCCAATGAATTCCATTGCGTTTAGAACTTAGAATAAAATCCAAATTCCTAACTACGGCTAACAAAAATCCTTAGTCTGGGTTGTGTTCTTAAGAACATCTGTCACTCACCTCCTTCCTTTACCTGCTTTTCACATAGCTGGTTCCTTAATCGTCAGGTTTCAGGGTATGTCACTACCTGAGACTTTATTAGAACAAACCTATTTAAAATATTCTTTTTAGTATTTCACGACCTCTAACCCTAAATGTTCTATAACACAGCATGCTTCTTATTTTGTTTCACTTATCACAATCTGCAATTACTTGTTTATTTTTATTTCTTCCATTAGACTTTAAGTACCTTGAGGGCAGAATATATATCTGTTTTGTTCACTCTAAGCAGCAAGTACAATGCCAGGCATAGTGAGCACTTGTTATATATTTGTTGAGGGAATGAATAAGGGAACCCTGTGTCAAATCCAAAGCAAGAGGGAAAAGAGCTTGGCCTGGTCCAGGAACTGAAAGGAGTTGGTATGAGGAGTGCTGAGAAAAGAAGAAGGATCTAAAAGGGCACCTTCTACCAAGTTAAAGAGTCTGGACTTTCTATGACAGGGGGAAGCCTTTGAAGAGCTTATCTCGGGGAGTAACATGATCAGATTTAGTTTTAAAGAGCATCACTCTGGCTGAAGGATGGAACATAGATTCAAGGGAGAAAGAGTAAAGGACAAAGCACTTAATACCTATTAATATTAGTTACCTCTGTAAAATGCATAATTATTGTGAAAGCTAAACATACTTATAGATCATCAAGCACAGTATCTGGCAGGAATTATGTATTTAATAAAGGTAACCATTTGTATTATTAATAGAAAGTGCTGGCATCTCTGACTGATGTTGAAACTGAGAGAAAATAAATTAGAGATATCTGAAAATTTCCAGTCTGAGAAATGACATGTAAATTAGGAACCTAAAGAAAAAAGGAGGTGGTTGAGTTTTTGTGTGAATGCATAGAGTTTAGGTTTGGGTGGATACTGCCAAAGAAGGTGTCAAGCATGCAAAAGGGGAAGACGAACTTTTTATTTTTTACGGTATTCACATACCATAAATTCATCCTTTCAAAGTGTACAGTTCATTGGTTTTTACTATTTTCACAAAGTTGTACAGCCATCACTACTATAATTTCACAACGTTTTCATCACACCCAAAAGAAGCCTGGTACCCATTAGTAGTCACTCCCCATCCACCCCTCTTTCCAACTCCTGACAATCACTGATCTCTCTTGTCTCTATGAATTTGCCTATTCTGATCATCCTTCCTATATAATAATCCTATATAATAAAAGGGTAATATGCAAATTGTCCCTTCCACCTGAGTTTCAACCAGGGGTTGAGGCCGGCCCACCAACGGCCCCACACTCTATCAGCACCCCCACCCCGATCAGAGGTGGGGTTGGCCAGACCGCACCAGTGCATGAATTTGTGAACCAGGACTCTAGTTTCATATAAATGGAATTGTATTATGAGGCCCTTTGTGTATGTTGGTTTTCACATAGTATAATGTTTTCAAGGTCCCTCCACATTCTAGCATGTCAGTACTTCATTCCTTTTTATGGTTGAATAATATGCCACCCATAGTGTGGATACACCAGATTTTATTTATCCATTCATCAGTTAATGGGCATTTGGGTTTTTACTTTTGGGCTACTATGACTAATGCTGCTAAGAACATTCACATGCAAGTTTTTTGTATGAGCATATGTTTTCAGTTCTCTTGGTCATAATATCTAAGAGAGGAATTTCTGGGTCAGATGATAATTCCATATTTAGCTTTTTGAGAAAACTGGTTATTCTTTATCTCAGAGTTCAAAGGAGCGGATAAAATGTGATCAATTTAGGTTCATTCCTGGTAAAAATGTACCATCCTGGTGAGTGATGTTGATAATGGGGGATGGAATATGCAAATGTGAGTGGAGGGGGTATGCGTGAAATCTCTGTACCTTCCTCTGAATTTTGTTGTAAGCCCAAAACTAACCTAAGTAATAGTCCTAAACAAACAAATATGAAACTACTTTGTTAAGGATCAACTTACTTGTACATAGGTATAATAGCATAACCAATGGACACAAACACTGGGGCAGTGGGGGCTTACCTGGGGTGGGAGTGACCTGGGGAGGGTCAACTGAGGGAAAAGGAAATTTATGTAAAACTTTAGACAATAAAAAAAAGGAATCAACTTAAAATTTAAGTGTAAGGTGTTACTTCCAGGATCACATATTGGTTAAAGCATTTAATGAAATTAAAAATTATAATTCTTTAAATTTGATTCTTTCAGGCTGAGGTTATTATGTTTATATCTTTTTTTTTAAATACATTTTATTCATTTTTTTTTACTGAGAGGAAGGGAGAGGGATAGAGAGTTAGAAACATCAATGAGAGAGAAACATTGATCAGCCGCCTCCTGCACACCACCTACTGGGGATGTGCCCGCAACCAAGGTACGTGCCCTTGACCAGAATCGAACCAGGACCCTTCAGTCCGCAGACTGACGCTCTACCCACTGAGCCAAACTGGTTTCAGCTTATGTTTATTTCTATTAGGCTCTCATAGTTTTAGTTATAGCTAGGTTTATACTTTTATGAAGAGAAGAATTAATTCTTTCTACTGTTCTTTTAGTCTTACCCAAGGAAATATCTCATTTTAGCATTGTATGGATTTGAATTTCACATATAGCTGACTCTCCTCTACTAGATTTATACTTTAGAGATGCCATACTCTATGTTATTTTTTTTACTAACTTTATTCTTTTTATTGTTTATTAATGTAAGCATTTTTTAATTAAATCTTTATTATTCAGATTATTACATTTGTTTCTCTTTTTTCCCCTCCATAGCACCCCTCCACCCAGCTCCCGCCCCTCCCTCTGCCCTTAGCTCCCTCCCATTGATCTCATCCATAGGTGTATGATTTTTGTCCAGTCTCTCCCTGTACACCCTTCACCCCTTTCCCCCTAAGAATTAACAGTCCACTCCCTTTCTGTGCTCCTGATTCTATTATATTCACCAGTTTATTCTGTTGATCAAATTTTTAATTCACTTAATTTTTAGATTCAC
>PVJN01049145.1:0-15541 GCA_004026805.1 Lasiurus borealis
AAGAAACAGAGTTAGACAAGGAGGTAATGAAGAATGCACTGGTCCAGGGAAGAGCCCATGTGAAGGGCCTGTGGTGGGAGGGCATGCACAGATTGGTTCTGTCCTTAAAGCAATGTCCAGCCCTCCAAAGAGCATCCCACAGGTATTGTCAGAACCAATCTGATTACCTCGCTTGCTTGGCTCCTTTTCTGGCCCCTATAAGGACCTAAAACTGAGTGATTTGAAACCAATTCTTCCCCCCCCCCTTACCATTTATCCCCTCTATATCCTCTTCCACCTCCACTCCCTCTCCACCTGCCCCCTCCCCACACACAATCACGTCATGTCCATGAGTTCTCACTCTCCATTTTTCTTTTTTGCCTTGTCCTTCCAACCCATCCCCAAGGCCCCCTCACCCACCAGAGCTGTCTGCCTGTTCTTTATGAGTCTGTCTCTATTTTGCTTGGTAGGTCAGTTTGTTCATTAAGTTCCACATATAATAAAACCAGCTCTTCACTACTTAACCCTTAACCCCTTTCTATCCTTGTTACTGATTGGTAAATTATTTGTTTCGTTCTTGGCTTTGGTGTGTGTTCTGAATCTCTTTGTCTCCCAGAAATATAAAATGGTCCTTTTTCCTTCAATCTCTCAGGTCCCTGGACCCTTTCCCTGCTCAGTGTCATTATGATGGCACTTACTGCGCTATGTTGTAATTACGGGGCTCCCCTTCTGCATCCTGATCCCCCTTAGGCACTATGTTTTGTTCACTTTGAGCTATGTGCTTAGCATAAGGCCTGATACTTGGCAGCTTCTCAATCAATGTTTTCTGAATGAATGACCTGGTTTTGTGGCTATTTTGCACTTTTGAATTTAGCTTCCAACCACCGTTTTCCCCCCAAGGTTGGGACATTTTACTTAAACACTGGCTTGGTCTTTTCCTTAACAGCCCACCACAGCTACACAATCTCCAGATCAAGGTAGTATGACATTCTGCTGCTCCTTCCTTGTGCCACCCAGCAACCTTTCCTCCATCCCAGCGAGAAATAAATGTGTGCTTAGACACAGAGGGACTGCATGGGAGAATATAGAAGAACCAGTGCAAATCTATCCCACTATTTGAGATACAATTCTGACCTGCCATGGACCAAGTGATAGGCACTATGCTATGCTTTACATACATCATCTCAGTCAATCTTGTCAACCCTATGAAGAAGAGGTTATTATCTCCATAGTACAGATGAGAAAAGTAAGACTTAAAAATTTATGTAACTAATCAAGGATGATCTAGCTAAGTAAATAGTGGGATTGGGATTCATACCCAAGTCTGTCCCAACTTCAACACCAATACCAATGCTCTTCCCACTCTACCACTAAGTCATACTATATTGGCCTTAGAAATTGAGCTCTATGCCAAGACCGGTTTGTCTCAGTGGATAGAGCATCGGCATGTGGACTGAAAGGTCCCAGGTTCCATTCTGGTTGAGGGCATGTACCTTGCTTGCGGGCACATCTCCACAGTGGGGTGTGCAGGAGGTGGCTGATTGATGTCTCTCTCTCATCGATATTTCTGACTTTCTATCTCTCTCCCTTCCTCTCTGTAAAAAAATCAATAAAATATATTTTTTAAAAAAAGAAGAAGAAGAAATTGAGCTCTATCACACATATCTAATATTCCTGAAACAATAAAAAGTGTATCTTCAAAATAGAAGACACTTAGACTAAGAATAAGTAAGGCCTCGTAAATAAAGGGGGGAAAAATCCTTTGGTCAAAGGAATTTGATTACAGTTAAGATAGACCTAGCAATGCAAAACATTCTAAGTCTGGATGAATTGAATTAATGGTGTAACATGTTAATGAATTATAGTAAGATTTTAAAATAATAAGGAAAATCACACTTGAATTTGTAAGAATCTCTGATTATTTTTAATGACACTATTCAAAGAGAACACTACACAAGAACTGATAATTATAATAGTTTTTACACTCTGCTTTTCCAACACAAAAACTATTTCAGTAGTTGTGAACATTAAATAACCCAGGTCAGAAGTTTCTAGCACACAAATATCTGTACGACACAAAATGTTCTCCTACAATCAGATGACTGAGCAAGATTAATTGGAGAAAGCATTTTCACTTTGAGATAATTTTCGAGTATTTAACTGTTTCCTTGATCAAGTGACAGATAATAGTACAGACAAAATGTACATGGTGGGAAGGGAGACTGATGTGGTGGTTTGGGCTTTTTTTGTTTGTTTTTGTGGGGTTTTTTTAAATATATATTTTTTATTGATTTCAGAAAGAAAGGGAGAGAGATAGAGAGATCAGATAGATAAAGGGATAGATAGATGAGAATCATTGATCAGCTGTTTCCTGCATGTTATACACTGGGAATCGAGCCCGCAACCCAGGCATGTGCCCTGACCAGGAATCAAACCATGATTTTCTGGTTCATAGGTCAATACTCAACCACTGAGCCACACTGGCCTGGCTAAATATATATAGATAGTCGTTGACAGTATTACATAAGGCCTCTTCTTGTTATTTTTGAAGCTGTTGTGAATTATATTATAAAGAAAATTACTGTATATTTTATATTTTGAGTAATTCTCTTGTTCTAGTGTTAGTATTACTTCATGTCAAGTGCAGTTCTACCAGATGAATAAAGTCATAATATATATTTTGCTAAGGGAATCAAAATTCATAATATCCCTATGTCTTTTATCAAGTAAGTTCTCTTTTCAAATGCATTGTCCTCAAACATAACTCTTCCATTATGTCATGAATGATTCTGAACAAACCATCTCTTTACCATCTTGCACAGTGAGTTTTATTTAATCCATCTTGCACAGGTGGATTTTATTTAAATCAAGTAGTTTCAGAAGTCTCACTTAAATTAATTTTTCCCACTCATATAAACTATATGATTAGATAAAAATCTTCATAATTCTGATAATAGTAATGACTAATTTACATGGGACTTTTTAAACTGATATTTTGCATACTTTGAAGCTAAAATTTAATGTGTTTTTAAAATTAATTTTGCAGTTATATCAGAAAACTCAGTGTCTTTACATGTCCTATTCATTCTTTTCCAGACACCTTCTTCAAAGGAAAAGTTATGTGTAGTTTAGTTACAGGAATCCAATTTAATGACTGAACTCCTCACCTCTGGTCTCACCATTCCCCTTTGCATCCAGGGAGCTTGTGATAAGGCGGATGATGTTTTGCTATTGCTGCTGCATCTGTTGGGAAGGCCTCGTGATCCCTGATTATGTGTCTTACATGTCAGAGAGTAAATGAAGATGCAACCATGTCTGCCATATTTTGTTGTACTGTTTGATGTTTTAGAGTCAACTCATTCACTATAAGAGGATTTCAGGAAACTGTTGTCCCCTCCATGCCTCCATCCAATCCATCACCAACTCCTGAGATTTTTATCCTAAATATCTCTTGAATCCAGTCACTGTACTTCATCTCTTCCATTTCCACCATGTCCCCATCCTCTTCTGGGCAGAGAGTACTGCAAATTCCTCACTTGTCTATCTACACCACAACCCACTTTTGGCTCCCTCCCTCCGCTCTCCACAGCCAGAATGTTCTTTCCAGGTTCTGCTCGTTCTGGCCCCACCAGGACATGCCAGTCTGCCTCTCATGCCTGCTTTTTCTACTGCAACCACACTGACCTCACAGCCACCCAGACACTGCACGTTCTCTCCCACCACAGGCCCTTCACCCAGGCTGTTCCCTGGGCCAGTACATTCTTCTTCACCTCTGTATCATGAGTATGACAATATTTACATACTGCATTTATTTAGTAAAAGTAAAAAATAAAATAAAATTAATAAAACCTATAAATCTGTGTATGCATCCTTCTTTACTCCAAAATGCTGGGACTAACACTATTACTACTCATTCTACAAATTTTAGCTTCTTTTTATGAGCCTAATGTTGTGTTCTGCTCCAGAGAAACAGTGACACCACTAAAGCTATCATAAAACAGCAGAGTTTCTAACAGAGAGGTGGTCAGGGTCCTGTGGCATCTCAGAAGAAGCATCAGTGTTCAAGGACAAATGATCAGGGACACACTAATAAAAGAGGCGATATTTGGGCTCATCTTCAAAGGATGAATTGAAACAACAAAGGAAGGGAATTAAAGCTTTCCAGATGGAGGAAACAGCTTATACAAAGGCTTAGAGATGTCCTATTAGACAGGGATCCATCAAGGGTCAAGTTACCCAGTGACTGGTGACTCTGTAAAGATTTAACCTTACACAACTGTAGGAAAAGTTATGGAAGTAAAAGCCTAGAAAGAGAAGGATAAAGGATCAGAGAAAAGTCACTAGCTAGAGTCAAAAAAATGGGAGCTGGTGAAGAAAGAAATGAAAGCAGTTACCCAGGGCTGGTGGTCAGTCTGAAATCACTGTGAGTCAGCAGAACTGGCAGATGAGAGGGGAAAGCTACCCATAAAACGGGAAAAGCCAGACCCTAAAGATGAACAGGAACCTGTGAGGAAAACCTGGAGCCTACAAAGACAAACTGGAACCAGCACCTGTCTCTAACTAACAGTGCAAAAGCCATGTGGAAGAAACTTTGCCAGGGAATGCCCTCATTCCTAGCCGAGCACTTAAAGAAGTTGAAGGAGGAGATCTGGCAAGAGCCGCAGGAGCTGTGAACACAGAGCCTGCCCCACACGAACCAGAAGATCCAGCAGGTCAAACAGTACACATGGCCTTCAGCAGCACATGGGGCCCTGAATTGCTCTCTGAGCATGATGCCTGCTGGAAGAAATAAGGATCTTTGTCTTTGCATGCAAACTGGCCTAGTAAAAAGATCACATACCTTGGAATCCAATATATATGGCTTCAAGCCTGACTTACCCCTTTGAGGTAAGCAGAATTCTACCATATGCCCTGTGGCTCATGTCCTTACAAAATTTCCTCTCCTTGATCTGTGAATATGATGGGATATTACTCCCTTAATTGGTTTATATTATACTAGAAGCCCGATGCATGAAAATTCATGCACTGGATGGGGGGTCCCTCAGCCAGGCCTGCCCCCTCTCACAGTCCAGGAGCCCTCAGAGGCAAGAGGCAACCCAGCAATTAGGGAAGGTGACGTCCCCATCACACCTGTGCTACTGCCACTGCAGGCAGAGCAAGTCTCAGCCTGCCCTCGTTACCTGAGCCTCAGGCGGCACTGGACAGCTGAGCAGACACCATCCAAGGCTTGCCTGCACCTCAGGACAGCCCTGAGCAGCTGGGCAGCCACCATCCAAGGCTTGCCTATGCCTCAGGCTGGCCTTAGATGGCTGGGCAGCTGACATCTGAGGCTTGCCTGCACTTTGGGCTGGCCCTGGGCAACTGGGGGGTTGAGGGGACTGGGGGACTCCAGAGACAGGCACCTGGGGGCAGGCCCAGACTTACCGCGTGCCACCCTGGCAGGGCTGAGGGGACTGGGTACCACCATCTTGTAGCTCTGAGTGCCACCATCTTTGAGGGCATGGCAGTCAATTAGCAAATTCTCTCCTTATTGGCTGTGGGTGCTACTATCTTTGTGAAGGCATGATGGTCAATTAGCATATTCCCTCTATTAGATAGGATGCAAGAGTTGACCTTAAACAGAGTCTCAGTGGGCTTGGCCTAATCAGGTAAACCCTTAAAAGAGATGGAGCTTTTTCTGCAAAAGAGAAAAGTATGAGAGAATTCAACACAAGGGAGAATCTCTATTCCTGGCTTTGAAGATGGAGGAATCCTTGTGGCAGGGAATGCAGTGGATCCAGCTGACAACTAGCAAAAACACAGTAACTTCAGTCCTATAACCTCAGGGAATTAAGGCCAACAACAAGAATGAGATTGTAAGCAGATTCTCCCAACAGCCTCCAGGGGTGAAACAAAATCCTGGCCAATGCCCAGATTTTAGCCTTGTAAGAACATGAGCAGAAAATTCAGCTTCACAATGACCAGGGTTCTGACCTACAGAATTATAAGCTAATAAACAGATATTGTTTTAAGCTGCTAAGTTTGTAGTGATTTATTACATGGCAAAGAAAACAAAACATAGTAGCTGAGTGAACTTGAATCCACTCCTGAGCTTCCCTGAGCTTACATATGCTCATATATAAAATGAGCCTAATAACTGAATTGCAAGATTGTGGTGGAAACTAAAAGAGGCAATGTGAGTAAAATGTTTGCTGCGGTTGCTGTGGCATATTGCACATAGGTACACAATAAGGTCTGTATTCTTTATTATAAGAATAATGAATATCACCAGTGTTGACCCTATAAGAAATCTCTTGAGTAGGAGAGATGTGGCTATTCCATAAGACTATGCCTAAAGTGTTTAGAATCAGAGGCTATTTACACCTACTAAGAACAAATTTAGGCTAAGGTTTATCCCACAGGCTAAGGTTTATCCAAAGGTCATTTCACCTATTTTTTTATTTGTTTATTTTTAATAAATCTTTATTGTTCAGTTTATTACAGATGTTCCTCTTCCCTTCCTCCCCCCCATACCTCCCCTCCATCTGATTCCCCACCCCCAACCCCATGCCCTTACCCCCGGGCACTGTCCTCATCCATAGGTGTAAGATTTTTATCCCATCTCTTCCTGAACCCCTCACACCCCCTTTCCCCTGAGAATTGTTAGTCCATTTCCTTTCTATGTCCCTAATTCTATTATATTCACCAGTTTATTCCGTTCATTGGATTTTTTATTTACTTCATTTTTAGATTCACTTGTTGATAGGTATGTATTTGTTATCACTTTGTTGTTCATAATTTTTATCTTTACCTTTTTATTCTTTTTCCTCTTCTTAAAGAATACCTTTCAACATTTCATATAATTCTGGTTTGGTGATGATGAACTCCTTTAGCTTTTTGTCTGTGAAGCTCTTTATCTGGCCTTCAATTCTAAATGATAGTTTTGCTGGGTAGAGCACTCTTGGTTGTAGGTTCTTGCTATTCATCACTTTGAATATTTTCTGCCACTCCCTTCTGGCCTGCATAGTTTCTGTTGAGAAATCAGCTGACAGTCGTATGGGTGCAGGTAACTAGCTGTTTTTCTCTTGCTGCCTTTAATATTCTCTCTTTGTCCTTTGCCCTTGGCATTTTAATTATGATGTATCTTGGTGTGGTCCTCTTTGAATTCTTTTTGTTTAGGGTTCTGTGTGCTTCCTGGACTTGTAAGTTCATTTCTTTCACCAGGTAGGAAAAGTTCTCAGTCATTATTTCCTCAAATAGGTTTTTAGTATCTTGCTCTCTCTCTTCTTCTGGCACCCCCATAATTCTGATGTTGGTGTACTTGAAGTTGTCCAAGAAGCTCTTTACACTATCTTCACATTTTTTTACTCTTTTTTCTTTTTGTTTTTCTGATGGGGTGTTTTTTGCTTCCTCATGTTTCAGATCTTTGGTTTGATTCTTAGGGTCCTCTATGTTGGATTTCTGTATATTATTCTTTATTTCAGACAGTGTATACTTAATTTCTGACTGGTCCTTTTCCATTTTTTTGGCATTCTCATTAAGGTTCTTGAAGGTCTCACTAAGTTTCTCAGAGGTCTCACTAAGTTTCTCAGAAGTTTGTAGAAGATTCTGGGTAACCTTATAAATGTGGTTTTGAAATCTATGTCCAGTAGTTTGCTTTCCTCTCTTTCATTTGTGACATGTTTCTTGGTCTCCTCATTTTGGCTGCTTCCCTGTGTTGATGGAGTGGCTTTGTGTGCTAGTTGTCCTTTAGGGCCCAGTAGCTCTTCATCCCCAATCACCTGAGGTTGACATTCTTGATACACCCTTTTGTGGGCTGGGTACACAATCTTGTTGTAGTTAAGCTTTGATTGCTATTAGTACAGTGGGAGGAACTGATCTCCAGATCAATTGTAAGGATTAGTTGTGTCTATTAATGGAAGAACTGCTGTGTTGGAGACACCCCTATGGGGCAGGACTTGCTTCAGTGGGGCTTTAGTGCTCACTGAGTCTGTCTCTTGAGTGAGTCACTTATGTATGTGAGGAGTTGAAATCTGGTGTCATCTCATATTGACCTCTAGGTCTGCTGGTTCCTGGATCTCCAAAGAGGTGCAAGTCAGCTAGTGTCTGAGGCCACCCAGCAGGAGCTACTGGGAGATTTGCAGGTTTCTCCTCTTTGCTTGGAGTTTGGAAGTTTTGGAGCTATCTGACCTAGTTACAATTTGTTAGGTTAAGCTGCCAGAGGGCAGGCCATTCATATGCAAAAGCCACTGTGCACAGCTTAGTGGGTTTGTAAATTGGGTGGGGCAGGATCTCAAGGAATCACTAGGCTAGGGGGTGGCAAACAGCAATGACTACCAGTCAGCCCTCTCTGCCACATTTTGTTCAGTGTCCTGTGTCCCTCGCCCCAGCACAGTAAACAATGATTCCTGTATAGAACTCAGTGAGAGAGCCACCCTGACTTTCCAACCCAATGGCAGACAAGTCCAGTTTCTCCCTGTATGAGTCTGGGTCCCAGAATCTCGCCAGAAACTGGAGTTTGTCTGGAGCTTGTAATTCCCTCCCAATTGAAAAAAAACACAGAGCATGCCAGCCCAATTCACATGTGTCTCTATACCTCTGCCTTTCTGAGCCTCTGCATGTCCTACCATGTCTCAATGCACTTTTTTCTTTCCTTCTAGTTGCAGAACTTCCACTCTGCCAGCTTTCCTGTGATTCTGGGGGTTAGTCGTTTTGTCTTTTAGTTGTAGTTTCGGTGTGGTTGTGAGAGGCAGCACGTATAGGTGTATACCTTATGCTGCCATCTTGGTTCTCCTTTTTTGTTTAATTATACATTTTTATTGGGTGTTAGAGAGAGAAGAAGGGATAGAGAGGGAGAGAAGTATCAATGTGACTCAATCAACCACCTCCAGCAGAAAACCTGACCAGAAATCAAACTGAAAACCCTTTGGTGCAATCTACCAATGAGCCACATGGGCCAATGATGCTTATAATTTACATATTATTATAGAATAGCACTTTAAAAGGACACAAGCACCACAACACGAAGACATACTCCAGCATACTTCAAAGCTAAAGGCTTCTCAAAAGTCTTCCTCTAAATGCCAACCGCTTTAGTTTCTTTTAAGTGAAAAAGTAATCATCTCCTAAGGTGAAATTTACTGTGTAAAGTAATAAAAAGTAGAAATGGCATATAGTCATAAGAAAACTAAAAAAGATTTAGTACAATGAAAGGGACTTGGTTGAGTTATGTTCACAGTAGGATCACTTGGGGGCAGACAACAAATACATGCTCATTTGTTACATAGATATGAGGACAGATATTAAGTACCAGTCATTATATTAGATGGTGAGAATTCAATGATAAATTAGACACTGCCTCTTCTCCCAGGGAACTTACACTTTAATATGGTCAAGGAGCATAAGATGAGACAAAGCTAAATTGAATTATTCATCTACTATTTGATTTCCATAAAATAAAAATGGGCTTTGTTCTGCATAGGGTCTATCATGTCCAATAGATCTTCTTATGAATATTTATATTTATTCATAAGCTTATATTTATGAATAAATATAAATTTAGCACAGAAAAAAAAGCCATATTGGTAAGACAAGAAAATGCAACAGGACACACATAAAAACATGAACTTTTTGGACAAGATGGAGTAAGAGGGACCAGAGTTACCCTCCCCTTAGAAACAATTAAAAACCCAAACATATTGAGCAATGGTTTTCAAGATACTTGACATCAAGCAATGAGGAACACTGATCCCTGAAAGACATAAAATAATAACAATAATCTAAATAAAAGATGGGCAAAGGACCTATATAAGTATTTTTTCCAAAGTCGATGTTCAAGTGGCTAACAGGTATGTGAAAAGGTGCTCAACATCACTAATCAGTAAGGAAATGCAAATCGAGACCAAAATTAGATATCACTTTAGAGAGGGGAAAAGAGAGAGGAACACTATTCTGCCATAAAAATAAGTTAATCCTGCCTTTTTTGAAAACATGAATGGGTCTTGAGGGCAGACAGTATATGTGAAATATGGAAAAACCAAACTCATAACAACAGAGGTCAAATTGGTAGTTGTCAGAGATGGATGTGGGGAAAATGGGTGAAGGTGTTCAAAAAGTACAAACTTCTAGTTATAAGATAAATAGTTTTTGAGGATGTAATGTATAGATGGTACTCCTAGTTAACAATAGCATATTGTATATTTGAAATTGATTAAAAGAATATGTCTTAAAAGATCTACAAGAAAAAAATTATAGCTATGTGTGGTGATGATTGTTAACTAAACTTATTGGGTAATATATACATTTATAAAATTATTAAGTTGTACATCTTAAATTTATACAATGTTATATATCAGTTATATCTCAAAAATGGGGAAAATATTTTAATGGACATGACAACAAAGAAGATATACAAATAATCAGCAAGCACACAAAAAGATGTTCAACATCATTAGTCATTGGAGAAAGGCAAATTAAAGTGACAAAGAACTACCACTACACTAGAATAGATAAAAATTAAAAGACTGACCACATCAAGAGATGATGATGTGAAATAACTGTGACTCCTATATACTGCTGGTGAGAATATTAAGTGGTACAACCACTCTGGAAACAGTTTGGCGATTTCATAAAATGTTAAGTATCTATCTATGCTCCAGCTATTCCATCTCTAGTTATTTACCCAAAAGAAATAAAAGCCTAAATTCAAATATACAAATAATTATACACAGATGTTCATAATACCTTTATTTGTAATGGTCAGCTCTCAAACAACCCAAATGTTATTCAGCAGGCTAATGGATAAGCAAAATGTGGAATAATCTTACAATGAGATATTATCAGCAATAAAAAGGAATTAACTATTGGTACACACAATTTCATGGATGAATCTCAAAATACTTATACTAGTAATAATAGTGAAACATGTACATACTATGATCCTATTTATATAAAAATCTAAAAAATGCAAACCAATCCATAGTGACAGATGGGTCAAGGGTGAGGTGAAGTTAGAGGAGGAGAACAGAGGGATTACAGAAGTGCAGAAGGAATCTCTTGGGCATGATAAAGATGTTCATTGTCTTGTGGTAATGGTTTACATATGTAACATGTTAAAAGTTATTAAATTACATATTTTAAATATGTATAGCTTATTGTCTGTCAGTAATATTTCAATAAAGCTGTTTTTAAGACACATCAAAAGAAACAGTGAGTCACAGATCACAGTTGCAATTGACTGAATCAAAAACTGATAGGATACTAGAGTGAAGATTCACATATTCCTGCTGCTTAAGGCCTGCCTCATAGACACCAGCCTCCTTGAAATCTATTCTGTTCTATGAGCTCCCTTTCTTCCTCATTGATGCATGTAACCTCGTAATAAAGCTTTCTTCATTGACTCTTTGACTCTTTATTTCTTAAAACCAAAAAAGGGCTTTGATATAAAATTAGAATGTTAAGTCAGGTGGGTAGATTATGAGAGGTGTGATTTAAATAGTTGATTTAAAGGGATTCAGTTTTCTAAGCCTAAATGAATTTCTGTTTCAGAGGGCAAGAACTTGAGAATCTAAATGAGGAATATGCTGTTATATAGTATTCAATAAATGTTTGTTGAACTACCATGGATCTCTGAAGAATCCATATGAACTGGAAAAGAATCAAAAGATAAAAGATAGGAGAAACAATATCTTAATTTCCCAAATGTGCAAAGGATAGATTCTACATTTGTCAAATCATGAATTTGATGACAACTCCAGAAAGAATTCTGGGAAGGCACAAAACAAAGAAGCACTGTGAGTGCATTCAAGAGGAAGTAGCTGTCACTAGAAGCCACCATGGAGCCAGTTATAGCAAGTCACACTACTCTGAAATCATTTCCTTTATGACGGAATTTACATTCTGGGAGATCAGCGAAGTGTCTTTCTCATCCATTAAATACTGGCTTTTCTCCAGAATTCTGTACTCAGCACCGAGTAGAGTTGCTAATTTGGTAACTTGTAAACCTAGAGCTTCTAAGAAGAAATATTTAGAGAAAGTCTGCAGTGAAGAAAACACAAAGGAAAACTGAGCTAAGCAATGAAGACAGGGTTCAGACGATATCTGAGTCCTGGACTGCAGCCCTCCCTCTGACTTTTTCATTGTTAGTCAATACACTTCTTCCCCTTACTTACTTACCTACTTACTTAATTTATTTACTTAATTATGTATTTATTTATTCATGTATTTATTTTTATAAACTTATTTAAACTGGATCTTTTGTAATTCATGACCAAGAGTCCTTGCTAATACATTCAGCATAATAGCTCATTAAAAACACTTTATTTTACTAGACTTGATTAGGAACACTGTGAACTATTTTGGCCACTAACTTTTAAAACTACACTGGGAAGTTGTGTTTTATCAAAAGATAGTGAAGATTCTTGAAACTAAGTTATATAAAAACTAAAGATATTTACACTACAAAAGAGGAAACGCAATGATCACCTTCAAATATTTGAAAGGATCTCATGTATAAAAGTGAATAGGTTTGCCCAGCATGCCTGGCTCAGTGGTTGAACATTGATCTATGACCCAGAAGGTCATGGTTAGATTCCCAGTTGGGTTGTGGGCTCAATACTCAGTGGGGGAGTGACAGGAGACAGCTGATCAATGGCTCTCTCTCATCATTGATGTTTCTATCTCTCTCTCCTTCTCCCTTCCTCTCTGAAATGAATAAAAATATATATTTTTTAAGTGAATAGATTTGTTTTTGGCATGCCAGAGGGTAAAACTTAAAGGAAGGCAGATTTCAGCTCATCTGCGCTCATTTTTGTGCTCAACTCATTTTTATTCATCTGTGAAGGACACTGAAGGGTATGTACATAACTCCAATCCTTTCCAACAGTGAGATTCTCTGATACATTCAATACATTATATTATTTATCCTCTGATTACTTTTACTGGTAAAATATCCCTAGGACAAGTTCAAGAGATATTTATTGTGTTCTCTATGTGCCAGGACCATGTGCCTTTATACATGTTTCTTACATCACTCCATCCCTGGTAATAGTGCATCTCTTTAAAACAAATCATTTCAATGCTACCCTTCTGTCATATAATCCATAAGATGACCTACTTTTTTTCCTGTTAATAAAATAAATTCAGGAAATAAAATGTAGCTTCTGTTTAATTTGCATACCAGATTTGGGAAAAGGCTCACATAACTCCTCAATTGGTCCATAATCCAATTTTCCCCAATGTGTAGCAGGGCACCTTAGAATCCATGTTAGGTATTGTTAACTGCCCTTCCAACAGCTATTCTCCCTTATTTCTTGCTGGAGAACCCTATCTGATTAGGTCAGCAATGTGCTCAGTTTCAATGGGTGACTCATACATTCATTCTATAAAATGTATTGAGTACCTCGCTATGTGCAAAATCTCAAAACTAAGAATACAAGCAAAAAAGCAGACAATCTCCTATTCTTTTGAAGTTTCTATTCTAATGGAGAAAGACAGGTCAGAAACAACAAATATAATACCGAAGTAAATTATATAGTATATTAGAAAATCAATGACATGAGGAAAAAATGGAGCAGAGGAAAGGGAATGGAAGTGCCAGTAATAGAGGTAAGAAACAGGTTGCAATATTAAAATTGAGAGAAAGTGAGATTTAAGCAAAGACTTGAAAAATGTGTAAGAGAGCGCCATGCTGCCTGGCTAGCTTGGCTCAGTGGTTGAGCATCGACCTGTGAACCAGGAGATCACAGTTCAATTCCCATTCAGGGCACATGCCTGGGTTATGGTCTCAATTCCCAGTATTGGGTGTGCTGGAGGCAGCCAATCAATGATTCTCTCTCATCGTTAATGTTTCTATCTCTCTTTTTCTCTCCCTTCCTCTCTGAAATCAATAAAAAAAATATTTTTAAACAAGAGGATAGAGAGAGAGAGAGAGAGAGGACACAATGCTGGTGTCAAAGAGGAAAGCATTCCATGGGGTACAGCTAGAGCAAAGGCCATAAGATAGGAGGACACTTGGCATGTCAGAGGTATAGCAAGAAGACCAGCATGGCTGGAGTGGAGTGTACAAAGGGGAAATCAGTTGATGACAAGGTCAGAAAAGTCACAAGGGTCCAGATGATGCAAGACCTTGCAGGCAATGGAAAGTCTTTTGTTTTTACTCTGAAAAAACAGGGACTCTTCAATAGCTTTTGAACAGAACAGTGATGTGTATAACTTCAATTGTGAAAGGATTGCTCTGACTGTGTGCGAAAATGACTGTAAAGTAGATAGTCAGACATATAAAGACCAATGTGGAAGCTATTATGGTGATCCAAAGCAAAGATGATGGGGTTCGTACCACAAAGTAGCAGTGGAGGCAGTTAATAGTAGGCAATTAGTTGGATATATTTTGGAGGTAGAGCCAATAGGATTCGTTATGGTTTGGATGCAGAGTATTTAAAAAAAAATCTAAAGGCACCTCCAAAATTTTAGTCTAACCAATAAGAAGATGAAGTAGTCATCCACTGAGAAAGCAGCTGAGGCTGGAGCAAATTTATGAAGGAACACCAAGAGTTCACTGTTAGATATAAACTGGGTAAGAGATCTGGGCTAAAGATAAAAATGGTGGCACCATTGCCATATAGATAGTATTTTAAATGACATGACTGGAGATCTCCAAGGATGAGTGTAGATAGAGGACAAAAGGAAATGGACTACTAAGAGAGCTTGCCATATTATCACTGATAAAGGTTTAATCTCCAAAATCTACAGCCAACTTATACAACTCAATAAAAGGAAGATGAACGATCCAATAAAAAAATGGGCAACGGACCTGAATAGAATCTTTTTGAAAGACGACAGAAGGAAGGCGAAGAGACACATGAAAACATGTTCAAAGTCATTAATCATCCGAGAGATGCAAATCAAAACGGCAATGCGATACCATCTTACACCTGTCAGAATGGCAATCATCAACAAATCAACAAACGACAAGTGTTGGTGAGGATGCGGAGAAAAAGGAACCCTTGTGCACTGCTGGTGGGAATGCAGACTGGTGCAGCCACTGTGGAGAACAGTATGGAGTTTCCTCAATAAACTAAAAATTGATCTCCCATTTGACCCTGTAATCCCACTCTTAGGAATTTATCCTAAGAAATCACAAACACCAATCAGAAAGGATTTATGCACCCCTATGTTCATAGCAGCACAATTTACAATAGTTACAATTTGGAAACAGCCCAGGTGCCCGTCAGCAGATGAGTGGATCAGAAAACTGTGGTACATCTACACAATGGAATTCTATGCTGCCATTAAAAAGAAGGAATTCTTACCATTTGCAGCAACCTGGATGGAACTGGAGAGCCTTATGCTTAGTGAAATAAGCCAGTCAATGAAGGAGAAGCATCACATGATCTCACTCATTGGTGGACAATAAAGAACATTATAAACTGATGAACAAAAGGATAGATACAGAGGCAGTAAAGCTTCACACAGACTGTGAAATTACAGCAGGAAGACTAAAGTTAGGTGAGGTAGATAAGAGATCAATCAAAGGACTTGTATGCATGCATATAAGCATAACCAATGAACATAGACACTGGGGGGG
>PVJN01049146.1:0-15338 GCA_004026805.1 Lasiurus borealis
GCATGGTATGCTCTTTATGATCTTCCTCTATCTCTTTTTTCAGTGTCCTGTAGTTTTCTACATATAGGTCTTTTACCTCTTTAGTTAGGTTTATTCCTAGGTATCTTAATTTTTTTGGTACAATGGTAAATGGGATTGCTTTTTAGTCTCTCTTTCTGTAATTTCACTATTAGTATATAGAAATGCCACAGATTTCTTGACATTAATTTTGTATCCTTCTACATTGCCGAATTCATTTATTAAGTCAATTGGTTTTGGGATGGAGTCCTTCAGGTTTTTTATGTACAGTATCATGTCATCTGCAAATAAGGACAGCTTTACTTCTTCTTTTCCAATTTCGATGCCTTTTACTTCTTTTTCTTGTCTAATTGCAATGGTTAATACTTCCAGTACTATGTTGAACAGGAGAGGTGAGAGTGGGCATCCCTGTCTTGTTCCTGTTCTTAGGGGAAATGGTTTTAGTTTTAGCCCATTGAGTATGATGTTAGTTGTGGGTTTATCATATATGGCTTTTATGATATTTAGGTATGATCCTTCTACTCCCACTTTTCTGAGAGTTTTTATCAAGAAGGGGTGTTGGATTTTGTCAAATGCTTTTTCTCAATCAATTGATATTACTATGTGATTTTTATCTCTCAATTTGTTTATATGATGTATCACATTTATTGATTTGCTGATATTGTACCATCCTTGCATTCCTGGGATGAATTTTACTTGGTCATGGTGTACGATCTTTCTGATGTCCTGCTGGATCCAATTTGCTAGAATTTTGTAGAGGATTTTGGCATCTATGTTAATGAGAGATATTGGCCTATAATTCTCTTTCCTTGTGTTGTCTTTATTTGGTTTTAGTATAAGGGTGATGCTGGCTTCATAGAACGTTTTTGGAAGTGTTCCTTCTTCTTGAGTATTTTTGAATAGTCTGAGGAGGATAGGTTTTAATTCTTCCTTGAATGTTTGGTAAAACTCTCCTGTGTAGCTAGCTATCTGGTCCCGGGCTTTTGTTTGCTGGAAGCTTTTTGATGACTGCCTCAATTTCTTTCATAGTTATTGGCCTGTTGAGGTGTTTAGGTTCTTCCTGATTAAGTTTTGGATGATTTTATTTTTCTAGAAATATGCCCATTTCCTCCAGGTTGTCCAGTTTTTTAGAATAGAGTGGTTCATAATATTTTTTTAAACAATTGTTTGTATTTTAATGGGGTCTCTTGGTATTTCACCTCTTTCTTTTCTGATTTTGTTTATTTGGGTCTTCTCTCTTTGCTGCTTCATAGAGTCTGGCTAGTGGTCCATCAATCTTGTTTATCTTTTCAAAGAATCAGTTCTTGATTTTATTGATCTTTTGAATTGTTTCTTTGGACTCTATGTTGATTATCTCTGCTCTGATTTTACTATTTCCTTCCTTCTACATTGGGCTTTTCTTGTGGCTCTCTTTCTAGCTCTTTGAGTTGTAGGGTTAGGTAATTTATTACCATTATTTCCTGTTTTTTGCAGTAGGCTTGTAGGGCTATGAACTTCCCTCTCAAGACTGCTTTCATTGTGTCCCATAGATTTTGTATTGTTGTGTTGTCATTGTCATTAGTTGCCATGATGTTTTTTATTTATTCCTTGATCTCTCTGGTTACCCAGTCATTGTTTAATAGCATGCTGTTTAGTCTCCATGTATTTGATTTCTTTATATTGTTTTTATTATAGTTGATTTCCAGTTTCATGGCACTGTGTTCTGAGAAAATGCTTGATATGACTTCTATCTTCTTGAATTTTAAGAGACTTTTCTTATGACTCAACATATGATCTATCTTTGAAAATGACCCATGTGCACTGGAGAAAAATGTATATTCTGTGGGTTTGGGGTGAAATGTTCCAAAAATGTCAATTAATTCCATCTCGTCTAGTAAGTCATTTAGGATTGATGTTTCTCAGCTGATTTTTTGTTTAGAGGATTTGTCCAGTGGTGACAGTGGGGTATTAAAGTCTCCTACTATGATTGTATTGCTGTCAGTCTCTCCATTAATATCCTCCAGGAGTTTTTTTATGTATTTAGGTGCTCTTATATTGGGTGGGTATATGTTTACCAGAATTATTTCTTCTTCTTGGGTTGTTCCCTTTAGTATTATGAAGTGGCCTTCCTTATCTCTTGTTATGTCCTTCACTTTGAGATCTAATTTGTCAGATATAAGTATTGCAACCCTAGCTTTTTTTTTTTTTCATTTCCATTTGCCTGAAATACCATCTTCCATCTCTTCACCCTCAATCTGTGTGCATCTCCTCTCATGAGGTGGGTTTCTTGTAGACAACAGATATATGGATCATGTTTTCTTATCCAATAGGTTAACCTATGTCTTTTGATTGGAGCATTTAATCTGTTTACATTTAAAGTTATTGATAGGTACTTATCTGTTGCCATTTTTATTCTTTACCCCCAAGTTTCTTCTTCGCTTCCTATTTCTTTTTATTACAGCAGACCCTTTAACATTTCTTGCTTTGCTCGTTTGGTGGTAATATATTCCCTTAGTCCTTACTTGTCTGTGAAGCTTCTCATTTCACCTTCAATTTTGTTTAAAAGCCTTGCAGGGTATAGTATTCTTGGATTCAGACCCTTTCTTTGCATGATTTTTTATATTTCATTCCATTCCCTTCTGGCCTGATGAATTTATGTTGAGAAAGCAGTTGCTAGTCTTATGGGGGTTCCTTTGTAGGTAACTTTCTGTTTCTCTCTGGCCGCTTTTAAGATTCTTACTTTGTTGTTGGTGTTTGCCAATTTAATTATAATGTGCCTTGGTGTCAGTTTTGTGGAGTTCATTTTGCTTGGGACTCTGTGAGCTTCTTGGATTTGTGTGGGTATTTTCTTTCCTATATTGGGGAAGTTTTCTATCATTATTTCTTCAAACAGGTTCTCTAATCCTTGTTCAGTTTCCACTCTTTCTGGAACCCCAATGATGTGGATGTTGTTTCTTTTTGTGTTATCCCAAAGTTCCCTTAGGCTCTCCTCTTGCTTTTTAATTTTTTTTTCTAGGAGCTGCTGTACTTGGATATTTTTTTCTACCGTGTTTTCTAGCTCACTGATGTAGTTCTCTGCTTCTTCCAGTTTACTTTTGATGCTTTCTATGGCGATGTTTTTATAGCAGTGATGTCATTTTTCATTTCTTCTTGCATTTCTTCTTGCTTCTTCTTCATTCCCTCTTGGCTTTTCTTCATTTCCTCTTGGGTCTTGCTCACATTATCAATTTTGTATGCCATTCTTTTCATCCACCTTATGATCATTTGTCTGTACTCTTTCTCTGGTATGCTTATTTCTGCTTTTATTTCGTTTATTTACTTTTCTGGTGATACCTGCCTTACTGTTGTATGCGGGCTTCTTTTTCATCTGCCCATGGTCTTTCTTCTCCATGTGTCTGGTTATGTAGTTCTCTCTCCTTCGTTGATTCAAAGGCCCACACTACCACCCGACCAGGTACAACACATAAAGCACTGAACAGAATTGTATTCATGATGTTAATAACCACAAATAAGTTGACCACCAATGAAAGACAAATTAGGGGTAAGTAGAGAAAGAAGAAGAGGAAAATGAGGAAAAAGAAAAGAAAGAAGTGCTAAAATCAAATTGGGAGAAGGGAGAAAAAAATAAATAAAAAATAAAATAAAAAGGAGAAGAAGAAGAAGGAGAAAGGAGAAAGAAAAATGTCAGAGAGAAAAGAAAGAGGATAAGAGAGAAAAGGGGAACAAAATATAGATTTGAGGAGAAAAGTCCAATTGAACAGCCACCAATCCCAACAAATGCAGGCAACAAGCACCTGGAGATTAATAAAAACAAAAATAACAGATAGAAAATAAATAGCATATGAATATTTTTGAAAAGGCAATACATATTATATGCTGTTTACAAGAAAGAAACATTAATTTAAGGACATTGGCAAATTAAAAGTACAAAGATAGAAAAAGTTATGCTATTAAATACTAAGGTGCTATAATCATCCTAATATATAAAAACCTAGGGTCCATAAAATCCAAAATGACTGAAGTCTTGACCAACCAGAAGTCAGTCTTACATTCAGTACTGGGTTGCTGTAGCAATCCAGCATTAACTGCTGCTGGTGCAGGCACAGTGACCCCGCATGGACTGCTGAGAGGTCTGCACATCAGGCCCAGAGAGAGGCCCAAAGAGAGAGGCAGGGTCTGATCTTCAGCCTCCATGGCAGCTGTTGATCAGCCAGTGCCTCTTTCTTTTTCTCTGGGCTTTGCCAGCATCCTTGACTCTGTATCTCTCTGAGATTCCATGGGGACTGCTGATCAGACCTGCCTCTCTAATCAGACCTAGAGATAGGTTCAGAGAAACCTACCAATCTGAACCAAATCTGAGTCAACTGTGAGAAGCCAATGGCTGCCTATGAGGATGAGCTTTTGACACTGACTGGCATAAGAACCAACCAATCAGAACCAAATCTGGATGAACTGTGAGGAGCCAATGGGTGCTTAGGAAGTGGAACTTCTGATGTTGACTGGCATAAAAACTGACCAATCAGAACCAAATTGGCCAGCTGGGGAGGTCAATTGGGATGAGATTAGCCCAGCAGGGGAGGGCAGTTAAGGATGATTAGGAAGGCAGAGGCAGTTAGGGGCAATCAGGCTGACAGGGGAGAGCAGTTTGGGGTAAGATTAGGCAAGCAGGGGAGAACGATTGGGGGCGAGATCAGGCTGCCAAGGGAGGGCAGTTAAGGGTGATCAGGCAGGCAGCACGGGCAATTAGGGGCAATCAGATAGGCAGGCAGGTGATTAGTTAGGAGCCAGCAGTCTTAGATTGTGAGAGGAATGTCTGCTGACAGTCAGACATCGATTGGGCCTAAACCAGCAGTTGGACATCCCCCAAGGGATCCCTGATTGGAGAGAGTATAGGCTGGGCTGAGGGAACACCCCCTCCATGCACAAATTTTGTGCACTGGGCAACTAGTATCAGATAAAGTAAAATATAAGGGAAAGTGTATTACTAGAAACAATAGAGAGATTTTGTAATGTCTCTTCCTACATAAGAAAGGAAGCAAAAAACAAGATGCTTTTCAATCTGAGACTTAATATATAGTAAAACATTTTTTATAATTGTTTAAAGTATTACATATGTCTCCTTTTCCACGATGAACCCCTCCCTGGCCTCTCCCACCCCCAGGACAAGTCCCCACCATCCCAGTGTCCATGTCCATTGGTTATGCTAATTGTATGCATATAATATGCATGTGTATGCTAACATGCAAATCCTATGGTTGATCTCTTACACTCCCCCATTACACACACACCCTCACCTGCCTTCCCTCTGAGGTTTGACTATCTGTTTGGTGTTTCTCTATTTCTGGATCTATTTTTGTTCATCAGTTTATGTTGTTCATTATATTCCACAAATAAGTGAGATCATGTGATATTAATCTTTCTCCAACTGGCTTATTTTGCTTAGCATAATGGTTTCCAGTTCTATCTATAGAAAATGGTAAAAGTTCCTTCTTTTTTTATAGCAGCATAGTATTCCATTGTGTAGATGTATCAGTTTTTTTTTTTAGTCCACTCATCTGCTTATGGGCAGTTAAGCTGTTTCAAAATCTTCCTAGTATTGGCACTAGAATAGACATATAGATCAATGGAACAGAACAGAGAAAACAGAAATCAACCCAAACCATAATGTTTAATTAATATTTGACAAAGGAAGCAAGAGCATATAATGGAATCAAGACAGTTTCTTCAATTAATGGTATTGGGAAAATTGGACAGATACATGCAAAACAATGAAACTAGACCACCAAATCACACCATAAACAAAAATAAACTCAAAATGAATAAAGGACTTAACCTAAGACAGGAAACCATAAAAATCTTAGAAGAATACATAGGCAGAAAATAGCAGACATGTATAATAGCAATATCTTTACCAATACAGCTCCTAGGACAATGGAAACTAAGGAGAAAATAAATAAATGGGACTAGATCAAAATTAAAAGCTTCTGCACAGAAAAGAAACCATTAACAAAACATTAAGAAAGCCTACGGCATGGAGAACATATTTGCCAATGTTATCTCCAATGTAGGTTTAATACCCAAAATTTATAGGGAACTCATACTGCTTAACAAGAGGAAGATAAACAATCAAATAAAAAAAGGACAAAGGACCTAAATAGACACTTGGACATACAGAAGGACAGGAGACATATGAAAGCATGCTCCAAGTCACTAACCATGAGAAAGAGGCTAATTCAAAACAACAATGAGGTACCATCTCACACCTGTCAGAATGGCTACTGTCAATAAATCAACAAATGGTAAGTGCTGGAGAGGATGGAGAGTAAAAGAAACCCTAGTGCACTGCTGGTGGGGATGCAGACTGGTGCAGCCACTGTGGAAAACAGTATGGAGTTTCCTAAAAAAATTAAAAATAGAACTGCTTATTGACCCAACAATCCCACTTTTGGGTGTATATTCTAAGAATCCTGAAACACTAATTTGAAAGAATATATCCACCCATATGTTCATTGCAGCATTATTTACAATGGTCAAGATCTGGAAACAGCCCAAGTGTTCATCAGCAGAGGAGTTGATAAAAAAAAGTTGTGGTAGATTTACACCATGGAATAATACACAGACATTAAAGAGAAAGAAATCTTCCCTTTTACCAGAGTATGGGTGGGCCTGGAGATTATTATGCTCAGTAAAATAAGCCATTCAGAAAAAGACAAACAGTATATGATATGACTAATATGTGGAATTTAATAAACAAAATAAACTGATGAACAAAAGAGAACCATAGACATGGATACATGGAACAGACTGACAGCAGTCAGGGGGAAGGACTGAGTGAAAGCAGGTAAAGAGATTAACCAAGGAATTTATAAGGATAACCCATAGACATAGACAAGAGGGTGGTGAAGGCTAGAGGAAAGGGGGTTGGAGGCTCAATGGATGGGAAAAGAGGGAGAAATGCAAACATATTTAATAGTGTCAACAATAAAAAAAATTAAAATTCTCTATGTGACTACACTGAATACAGAGCTCAAAATACATGAAACCAAAATTGACAAAATAAAGAGAAAAATAGGCAAATCAACAAAAATTCTTGCATATTTGAATGCTCTTCACTCTATAATCACTTGATCAGGTAGACAAAAAATTCTTAGGATGAATATATAAAAGATGTGAATAACATTATCAATCAATTTGATTTAACTGACATTCACAGAATGCTATGTATTATTGAGAGACAATTCTTTATGTTTTTTGTTAAACATCTCTGCATGTTCGACTAGCAGAGGTATGCCTACCTTTACCCTGGAATACCTTTCAAAGATGTTTATATAACATACTAGAGGTTCCATGCATGAAATTTGTGCAAGGAACTTGGCCATTGCAGCTGCAGCAGCTACTGCTGCCTCAGCTTCATCCAGTAGGTCATTCAGCCATCCAGTCTAATTAGCATATTATGCTTTTATTATTATAGATTATTATAGATTAGAGGCACAAATTTATACAAGGAGCTCAGCCCTCATAGCCCCAGCTTTGTCTGGAAGGTTGTTTGGAAGGATGTCTGGAAAGTTGTTCGGCTATTTGGTCTAATTAGCATATTATTCTTTTACCTAGAGGTCCAGTACACAAAATTTGTGCTTGGGGGTATGTGTCCCTTAGCCCAGCCTGCACCCTCTCCAATCTAGGACCCCTCGAGAAATGTCCAATTGCCCATTTAGTCCCGATCCTACCAGGATCGTGTGTAAACGGGCAGTTGCACATTCCTCTCACAATCCAGGACTACTGGCTTTCAACTGCTCACCTGCCTTCCTTCCTTATTGCTCCTAATAGCTTCTGCCTGCCAGCCTGATCACCCCCTAACCACTCTCCTGCTAGTCTGATTGATGCCTAACTGCTCCCCTGCCAGCCTGCTTGCCTCTCACAGCCTTCCCCTGCAGGCCTGGTCATCCCTAACTGCCCTCTCTTGTAGACCTGGTTACCCCTAACTGCCCTCCCCTGCGGGCCTGGGTTCCCCCAACTTCCCTCCTCTGCCAACTTGGTCACCTCCAACTGTCCTCTCCCGCAGGCCTGATTGCCCACAACCGCCTTCCCTTGCAGGTCTGGTTCCTCCCAACTGCTCTCCCCTGCTGGCCATCTTGTAGTGGCTATTTTGTGTCCACATGGGTGCAGGCACCTTTGACCACATGGGGGAAGTCATGTTGTGTGCTGGAGTCATGGTCAGTTTGCATATTATTCTTTTATTAGATAAGATAGAGGCTGGTGCACAGGTGGGGGCCAGCTGGTTTTGCCCTGAAGGGTGTTCGAGGTTCCTTTGGGGCATGAAACAGCCAGGATGAGAAGCCTGTGGTGGTTTGCAGGCTAGTCACACCCCCAAGCCACCCAAATGGAGATTCTGGTATCTGGGATTTACTTATCTTCTGTAATTGAAACTTTGTAGCCTTGAGTGGATCCAAGACTCCTGCTTGTTCCATGGCCACAGCCATTTTTGTTGGGATTTATTTATTTTCTATAATTAAAACTTTGTAGCCTTGAATGAAGTCCTGGGCTTGGCTTCCTACATCACCTAGAGCAACCCAAGCCTCCCATTCACAGCCATCTTGTTTGAGTTAATTTGCATTCTTGCTCCTGATTGGCTGGTGGGCATGGCTTGTGATTATAGAGGAGTGATGATTGTTTTGCATATTATGCTTTTATTAGATAGGATTATTACAGATTAGGAATATAGATGCAGTGTCTCCTTTTGAAACAAAGGGCATGGATGCTTATTGTTTATAAAAATTAAGGTTCTGTATGCTCAGAGTTTCTCTTCTATAATATTCCTCAGGGTAAGTGACTTTTCAACTACCCCTGTGGGAATAGGGGCTCAGAAAACTGGTATACTGGCTAATAACTACACTTGATCTGAGTAATAAAATAAATTTTTTCTCTAACAGAAGAATTTCTTGCATTTTGCTAGATTTCATAAATCTGTGGCATGCTTGTTACTTTGGAAGGAAGATAAAATCTCAGATATTTCATAGTCTTTGACACATTTAAAATTGCAGAATATACATTATTTTTAAGTGCACATGGAACCTTCACCATGATAGACTATTATTGAGTCTTAAAAAAAGTTGCAATAAAATAATACAACTTAAACAAAATATATTCTCTGACAACAGTTGAGTTAAACTAGAAATCAATTACAAGGTATCTTGAAAATTTACAAATATTGAGGAATTGATCAAGATATTAATTCATAATCCATGGATCAAAATAAATAACAAGGCAAATGCAACTATTTTTCTACATGAATAAAATGAAAATGTAATATAAGTTTTTTTTTTAATAAAGGAGAGTACTTAGGGAGAGTTTCTAGCTTCTGTAAACATGTCTATACTTACAGAAGAAAAGATGTTAAATAAATGTTATGAAGTCCCACTCAAAAAAAAAAGAAATAAATAAACAGTTCCAAAATATATGTAAGATAAAAAATTAAAATATTTGCCAAAACCGTTTTGGCTCAGTGGATAGAGTGTCGGCCTGGGGCCTGAAAGGTTCCAGGTTCGATTCTGGTCAAGGGCATGTGTCTTGGTTGTGGGCACATCCCCAGTAGGGGGCATGCAGGAGGCGGATGATTGATGTCTCTCTCTCATCGATGTTTCTAACTTTCTATCCCTCTCCCTTCCTTTCTGTAAAAAATCAATAAAATATACTTTTAAAAAAATTAAAATATTAGAGTAAGCATCAATAGCAGAATATGGCCAACCAATAAGAAAAAGCAATATCGTCAACAAATTCTTTTTTTTTAAAATTAAATCTTTATTATTCAGATTATTACATTTGTTTCTCTTTTTTCCCCTCCATAGCGCCCCTCCACCCAGCTCCCACCCCTCCCTCTGCCCTTAGCTCCCTCCCATTGATCTCATCCATAGATGTATGATTTTTGTCCAGTCTCTCCCTGTATACCCTTCACCCTTTTCCCCCTAAGAATTAACAGTCCACTCCCTTTCTGTGCTCCTGATTCTATTATATTCACCAGTTTATTCTGTTGAACAAATTTTTAATTCACTTAATTTTTAGATTCACTTGTTGATAGATATGTATTTGTTCATAAATTTTTGTCTTTTACCTCTTTCTTCTTCCTCTTCTAAAAGAGTACCCTTCAGCATTTCATATAACACTGGTTTGGAGTTGAAGAACTCCTTTAGCTTTTTCTTATCTGTGAAGCTCTTTATCTGCCCTATAATTCTGAATGGTAGCTTTGCTGGATAGATTATTCTTGGTTGTAGGTTCTTGCTATTCATCATGTTGAATATTTCTTGCCACTCCCATCTGGCCTGCATCGTTTCTGTTGAGAAATCAGCTGACAGTCATATGGGTGCTCCCTTGTAGGTAATAAACTGTTTTTCTCTTGCTGCTTTTAATATTCTCTCTTTGTCTGTTGCTCTTGGTATTTTAATTATGATGTGTCTTGGTGTGGTCCTCTTTGGATTCCTTTTATGTGGGGTTCTGTGTGCTTCCTGGACTTGTAAGTCTATTTCTTTTACCAGATGTGGGAAGTTTTCAGTCATTATTTCTTTAAATTGGTTTTCAATATCTTGCCTTCTCTCTTCCTCTGGCACCCCCACAATTCTGATGTTGGTATGCTTGAAGCTGTCCCAGAGTCTCCTTACATTATATTCACATTTTTGGATTCTTTTCTCTTCTTGCTTTTCCAGTTGAGTGTTTTCTGTTTCTTTATATTTCAAATTTTTGACTTGATTCTTGCCTTTCTCTAGTCTATTGTTAGGACTCTGTATATTTTTTATTTCAGTCAGTGTCTCTAGTTGGTCCTTTTTCATCTCCTCTTGGGACTCGCTAAATTTATGCATCATCTCTAGCATCTCTATTTGGCTCTTTTGAGTCTCTAGAAGGCTTTTTTGCATCTCCTCTTGGCTCTCGCTAAATTTATCCATCTTTTCTAGCATATTCTTGCAAAACCTTATAAGCGTGGTTTTGAACTCTATATCCAGTCGTTTTTTTCCCTCCATTTCTTTTGTTTTTGATCCCTTCCCTTGTCTTGGCATTTTCACTATGTCGGGGAAACTTCTGTACTTGCAAAACCACAGAAGCCTCTTTTTAACTTGGGATGGGTGGAGTCGCAGGGCTTAAGGGACCGCCTTGCCTTCCAGTCGGCCCCGCCCTCCACGGCCGCCGAGTCTCACGTGACTGGGTAATGGCTGGAGCGGTCCTTGTGCGTGTGCACCTGCAGTGCCTCTAGACCGCTGCCTTTCCAGCTCCCCTGCGCCCCAGGACCACACGAGTCTAGGTCTCCAGGGTTTCACCCGAAACAGGGGCCCAGTGGACTCAGAAGTGGCACAGTTGGGAGGGTCTGTCTCCCGCCCAGTCGCAAAAGCCAGCAGCACAATCAGCAATCTGTCCTCTGTGCGGCGCTGTGTGTGTGCGCGGGACGGACCATGACCAGACCTCCTATCTTTTGAGACTCCCCTAAATTTCCGTGCACTTCTCCCTTTTCACAGTCCAAACTCCCCCTGTATGAGTTTCGGCTGGGTCTGGGGTGTAGTGTCGTAGGATAAGGGGTTCAATGACATTGAGAGTCTCTGTTTCCCTCCCGCCAGAGGAAGCCAGCCAGGTACTCAGGCACCCGCTCTCTCAGCACGTGTCTCCATACCTCAACTTTTTGCAGCTCCTCTGGGTGTCTGTGAGCCCCTCTCTTTCCTTCTAGTTGTAGAACTTGTACTCGGCCAGCTTTCCTGTGGTTCTGGATGATATCCGTTCTGTCTTTTAGTTGTAGTTTTGAAATTGTTGTGCGAGGCAGCAGTGTAGGTGTTTACCTATGCCGCCATCTTGGCTGTTCTCAACAAATTCTTGTTCTAAATATTATTTAATACATATTCTGTATTTGTACTTTTGGATTACCCCCAGGAAGGAGTGATCATGGTGAGTTTTATGTTGGGGGTAGGAGGAAATTCTTTTTCTATGAGATGGAGAACACAATGATTCAAATGAGAAAACTATTCCATGGTAAGCTCTTAAAACCTAATACTAGCCAAAACTGGTTTGGCTCAGTGGATAGAGCGTCGGCCTGCAAACTGAAAGGTCTCAGGTTTGAGTCCCGTCAAGGGCATGTATCTAGTTGTGAGCACATCCCCAGTAGGGGGCGTGCAGGAGGCAGCTGATCGATGTCTCTCATCAATGTTTCTCACTTTCTATCCCTCTCCCTTCTTCTCTGTAAAAAATCAATAAAATATATCTTAAAACAAAACAAAACAAAACAAAAAACTAATACTAGACTGTGGCAACCTAATTTTGGTCTTCCAAAATATGAGTACTTATATATGCTGAGGCAGTAAACCTGAGTTAGGCCTACTGGTATGTGTAGGCTTCTCTCTCTCTCTCTCTCTCTCTCTCTCTCTCTTTCTCTCTCTCTCTCCCTCTCTAAACAAGAGATATGCAAATTGAGTACCTACACCACACCCACAAGCCATTCCCACCATCCAATCAGGAGTAATTATGCTAATTAACCCAACCAAGGTTACTGTGGCTACAGAGCTGCAGCAAGCATTGGTTTTCATGCTGAAGGCTACAATGTTTCAATTGTAGAAGATAAATAAATCCCTGATACCAGGGCCTCTGCTTGGGTCACCAGGGGCTTTGGCTGGTCTCCAAACCACCACAAGCCCCTCCTCCAGACCAATGCATGCCCCAAGGGAATCCCCACCCTGATCTGGGACACCCTTCAGGGTAAGCCAGCCAGTTCCTGAACTAGGCCTCTATCCTATCTAATAAAAGAGTAATATGCAGATTGAACACCATTCCAAAATACAAGATGACTGCCCCCATGTGGTCAAAGATCCTGCCCCCCTATGGACACAAGATTGCCACCATAAGATGGCCAGCAGGGAAGGGTAGTTGGCAGGGACCAGGCCTGCAAGAAAGGGCAGTTGTAGGCAATCAGGTCAGCAGGGGAGGGCAGTTGGGAGGGACCAGACCTGCAAGGGAGGGCAGTTAGGGGTGACCAGGCTGGCAAAAGAGGGAAGTAGGGGCGACCAGGCCTACAGGGAATGGCAGTTGGAGGAGACCCAGGCCTGCAGGGGAGAGCAGTTGGGGGAGGGACCAGACCTGCAAGGGAGGGCAGTTAGGGGTGACCAAGCCCACAGGGGAGGGTAGTTAGGGGCAAAAAGGCTGGAAGGGGAGCAGTTAGGCATCAATCAGACTGGCAGGGGAGTGGTTAGTGGCAGGCAGAAGTGATAAGGGGCAATCAATAAGGCAAGCAAGTGAGCAGTTGGGAGCCAGTAGTCCTGGATTGTGAGAGGCATGTCTGACTGCCTGTTGCAGTCGAACATCCCAGGAGGGGATGCTTGCCTGTCTGCCCAGATTGGAGAGGGTGTAGGCTGGGCTGATAGAGATATACCCCCGTGCACGAATTTTGTGCACCAGGCCTCTAGGGTATGTATACATATGTATGTATAAATACATACATACCCTAGAGGCCTGGTGCACAAAATTCGTGCATGGGGGATATATATATATATATATAAAATGGTAAATGGTAAATGTTTGTGCCTGGTTCCAAATTCATATGTTGAAATCTTAAGCCCAATTAGATGATATTAGCCAGTTGCTCCTTTGGTAGGTGATTAGGTCATGAGACAGAGCTTTCATGAATGAGATTAGTACCCTTATAAAAGAGATTAGGAGAGCTCCCTCATCTCTTCTGTCATGTGAGGACATGGTGAAATGATAGCCATTTATGAACCAGGAAACAGTTTCTCACCAGACACCAACTATACATGCACCTTGATCTTCCTAGTCTCCAGAAATGTGAGAACTAAATTTCTGTTGTTTATAAACCACTTCTCTATGGTATTTTGGTATAGTAGCCCAAATGGCTAAGACATACATGCGTGTAGAAATAGATAATCAATACACATACATATATATTTTCTCCCACTGTATCATAGTTAAGTGTTCAAAAAATTGCATAGAGAGCCAATGAGTCTATCACATCCCTTATTTATTATAATATTTAATTATTAAAGAGACTAAATTGTAAGTAAACTAGAGGCCAGGGATGGGGCCTAAATGGGCAATTGGACATCCCTCTCACAATACAGGACTTCTGGCTCTAACTTGATCACTTGCCTGCCTTCCTTTTTGCCCCTAAACACTTCTGTCTGCCAGCCTGATCATCCCCTAACCACTCCCCTGCCAGCCTGATTGTTGCCTAACTGCTCCCTTGCCAGCCCCTAACTGCCCTCTCTTCTGCAGGGTCACCTCTAATTGCCCTCCCCTGCAGGCCTAGGTATCCCTAATTGCTCTCCCCTGCAGGCCTGGTTGCCCCCAACTTCTGTCCTCTGCTAGCCTGGTCAGCCCAAACTGCCCTCCCTTGCAGGCCTGGTCCCTTCCAACTGCCCCCTCCTGCTGACCATTTTGTGGTGGACATCTTGTTTCCACATGGGTGCAGCTGTCTTTGACCACATGGAAGCAGCCATCTTGTGTTGCTGTGATGGTCAATTTACATATTACTCTTTTATTAGATAGGATAGAGGCCTGGTGCATGGGTGGAGGCCAGTTGGTTTGCCCTAAAGGGTGTCCCAGATCAGGGTGGGGGTTCCATTGGAGTGTGGTGCATCCTGGATGAGGGGCCTGCCCCCTGGCAATCCAAACGGAGGCCCTGGTATCTGAGATTTATTTATCTTCTATAACTGAAACTTTGTAACCTTAAATGGAGTCCTGGGCTTTCCAAGGTGTGCAGAAAGCTTAGCTTCTTCCATTGCTGGGGAAACCCAAGCCTCCTGATTGTTCCATGGCCACAGCCATCTTGTAGGGTTTAATTTGCATACTCTCTCCTGATTGGCTGGTGGGCATGGCTTGTGGATATAGTAGAGTGATGATTAATTGGCATACTACTCTTTTATTAGATAAGACTAGAGACCCAGTGCACAAAAATTCGTGCACTTGTGGGGGTCCCTCAGCCCAGCCTGCACCCTCTCACAATCTGGGATCCCTTGGATAGGGTCCCTTAGCCTGGTCTGAGGTCAGGGGCTATTGGGATTCTCCTTCCCCTGGCTGTAGGCAGCTGGCCCCACCACTGGTGCTGCCACTGCTTGCCATCTGTGCAGTGTTGCCTCCCACTCTCCTGCCACTGGTGCCCTCCCTGTGTAGGCAACAGCTTGTGGTGTGATGGCTTGGCTGGCTTGGGCCCCTCTCTTTCTTTGCTGGGGGATGGGACCAGCCTGACCAGGGGCCATCTGCTTACCCGATCTCCCCTAACTTCTGGTCTGCCTAGCTGATCACCCCTAACCACTCTGCCTGCCTGCCTGATTGCCCCTAATCACTTGCTTGGGGGCGGGGCTGCC
>PVJN01049147.1:0-15338 GCA_004026805.1 Lasiurus borealis
GGGAGGGAGGGAGGGAGGGAGAGAGAGAGATTCAAAGCCAGACTCCCAAGGAAGAAGGAAGAGTTCCTGGTAGAGAGATAGAAAGGGGAAAATGGGGACGGTGGTGACCTGGAACCTCAGACATGTCACCAAAATCCCTTTGCCCGCCCCACCAGCCCCTCACAGGCAGCAGCTAGAGTTACTGCAGGGGAATTCACAGGCTTAGGCAAGAGCTGCAGAATAAAGGGCAAAAGAAACCCAAAATATTACTATGTGGTAAGTAAACATGCAGGACCCATGCATGAGAACTGGAAATGGTTTGAGAGTTAAGGGTCTGGTGAGGAGAAAAATGAAAGATGCCCTCACCCTGGGTCAGCTGATTTGAGTTACATTTTACGCGGCGTGTGAGTCCCAGCACCCTTTTGAATTAGCGGCAGAATCGCACATTAGTTTTAAGGCTCCCTCTCGAATAGGAACGTCATAACGCTTTTTAATTGGGGCTGATAAAAACGTAGCATTACTTGTAGGTTCCTGAGAGAAGTGAGTTGTGAAATTGGGTTTTCATTAAACCTAATGATGGAAAATTAAGTATAGTGCATCGGGTGAAATGGGGTGTGATAAAGGCACCGCGTCTGCATTATCGGAGGTTAATAAGGGAATAGGTGAGGTAGCATGCACGGGAAAAAGAGTCCAACTAGTTGAATTAATAAACCTTGAAAATCCCTTGGTTCCGAGTCTTCATAGCATCATTAGCTCCAGCATTGACATTATTACAAATGTTATAGCAACACAAGTTGCTCAATTTCAAATGCGTTTATTTTCCGTTGCAGCATTGGTTTTGCTGATACCAAGTTTACCGTCTGTCTGGCCATGTGTTTAGGGAAAAATACTCATATTGGTAGCTCTTTGGTTTTGGAAACATTTGGCATCTCACAAAATTGCCAGGTGCCCATTGCCAAGAAGCCTGTCTCCGCCAGGCAGTCAGTCCCCCAGATTTTGCCAGGTAGCTGGTCTTCCAGGCAGCCTGGCCTCAAGTCCCTGGGGAGACCATGAGTCTCTGAAGACATCTGGGGGTGGTGGCTTAGGTAGGAGACATGCACCAGGCTCCAGCTCCGCATCTCCTGGGGAGCAGGGCAGAATCTAGAGGAGCAGGCTCTGGCACTCCTTGCTTCTCCATCCCCAGCTCCCTCCCCATCCCAGTCCGTCACAGGAGTGGTGCTCCCAAGATGCCTCATGTCCAGGGCAGCTGACATGACAGCATGACCCGTACATGATGTAGTGGGAGTACTTAAGGAAGGATTCTTCTTCAAACCCTTCAGCTCCCCACGGGCTCAGAGATGCTTGCATATCCGCGGCCTTTCTAGATGAGTCCGCACACCATCGCTCACAGCTTGTCCCATCACATTTCCACCCACCGCCTTCACTCCCTGTCCACCTCCTCACTCTTACCTAAAAGCACCTGCTTTCTCCAGCTCCTGTTCTTGTCTCTTTTTCTACTAGACCATCAAGCCTTGAGGGTGGAATCTGCATTGCTTTGTGCACGACCAGTGCCAACCCGAGTCCCCGGCATAGAGTGGGTTCCCAGTAACTAACTCCCCATCACAAGGGTGAGATGGATGGAGAAGGGAAGCAGCCCCCACGTTCGCCAAGCACTATGCTTAAGCAATGCCAGTGAGGATGAGTTCCCTGTTATTTAAAATCCCAGGAGAAAAAGGAATCGGTATGTTTAGGAGCTAACATCTCACCTAGACCCTTCTTCCTTGTGCAGAAAGCTGTTCAGTAGATCTTTGTTGGCAATTCTTTCCTTCCTGGGCACAGTGTTTCTCAGGCTGTCACATAGAAGGAGAGCGCACCTTCACATGCAGAGTCATGTCTGATGGGTTATTGTGACAAGAAGCACAACCAAGCTGAAGGAGATGTGGTTTTTGAAATGACGAGTTGCAGAAAATCAGGAATATATGTTAAGCCTCCCAGGGAATGGGTATGGCATAGGCCTAGGGGAGTCTGCAGGGGTTCCTGGCTCAGCCTGAACACACCTGGCTGAGATCCATCCAATCTGACTTCTCAGCTCATGCATGGCACAACGGAAGGTCCAGGGCATAGACTGTCCATGTCTTTGGGAAAAGGTTGGGCAGACCAACCCCAGAGATTCTGAGGAAGATAAATTGGCCCGGAAAGACCAGCAAGGAATGCCAAGCAGTGAGGTGGTAGGACTAGAAGGTGGTTGTCCAAGGGGGACAGAGAATCTCAAATCCAACCTCAGCAGCATCGGTTCCCAGGGCCAAACTAACAAAGAACAGTTAAAGCAACACACTGAGTGTAAGGATTATTACCAGGGGGAAGTATAGATTTTTATCAAGGAGGGACGATATCAAGAAGATAATGAGCTTAAGACCCAGACATCTGGGGATGGTGGCTTAGGTAGGAACAAGTTCAGGCCTCCCTACCTGCAAGGTGGGTTCCTCGACCCTCCTGGAGCAAGAGTGTTCATTGGGGCGGAGGTGGGGGGAGGGGCTGGGGTTCCAGTTCCTTCCTCCCAGGGCACCACCCCACAGAGACAAACTGGTGGAGACACTGGGTCCCGGGGATGCAGGCAGTGGACCCAAAGCACACACACACATGGCCCTGGTCTCCAGGACCCTGAGGCTTTGCAGGCAGGCACCCTACTTCCTAAACAGGAGGGCACTCCCAGTATCTAGCCTGCCTGGGATAGATATTGGCCAAGATTGGCCAAGATTGGTTCTGATATTGGCCAAGATTGGCCAAGACCGCCCTGAGGAGCCTCAAGGAAGGCCTGGGATAGGGCGGTGATGGCAGCCAACCTGGACTTGGTCTTTACTCCATCAATATGCACCTTTGAGATGGAACAAACCAAGGGCTGTTGTGTTCACATGTTTGTTGATTTAATTTTTAAGTCTACCCCCACCGCCATGCCCAGGAAGCAATGTGTCTGTTTTCTTTCTCTGATTTATCAGTTGAATCGTGAATTAGTTCCCTCTGGCCTCCTCAGGTCCCGCAGGGAGGGCATAGAGGACCGAGGGCAAAACTCCCGTAGGTGATAATCTGTTCTGCTTCTTCTCTTTGAAGCAGATGGCAGCCGCGGAGAGCTGTCCCAGCCCACCCTCACTATCCAGACCCATCCCTACCGGGCCTGCGACCCCATGGAGATGAGCTATCCCCGGGACCAGTTCCAGCCGGCCATCCGTGTGGCTGATCTGCTGCAGCACATCACCCAGATGAAGAGGGGCCAGGGCTACGGGTTCAAGGAGGAATATGAGGTAAGAGACCGCCTATACAGACACTCCCAGATGGGTGCAAAAGCTTCTGGGGCTAACACTTTGCTACTAAAAGTATAATCTCTGGACCCGCAGCATCAGGGTCACCTGGGAGCCAATTGGAAACACACTATCTCTGGCTCCACCCAGACTTACTGAATCACCCACATTTTAACAGAACCTAAGTGACTTGTATACCCTTTAAATTTGAGAAGCACCACCAAAGACCCTTAAACCTTCTTTCACCTTCCTTCCCCCCCGACCCCCCGCTCTCTTCCTTTCACTGCTCAGTTATCTCCAAAGTTTCTGCACTTTGGAGTCACAGCTTCGCTCAGTATGCAGCTCCATTGGCTCCAGCCCCCATCCCCCATGTTGAGGGAAGCCAGCAGGTCTCCCTGCCAGTGCATCTGTTCCTGGGCACCTCTTGCCTCACTCCCACATTTCTGCTGTGTTCTCAGTGCCCCCAAGTCAATACCTCACCTCCAGTGCCTGTGTCCCCTCTCTGTACCTTCTCCTCACCTCTGCATGGGACACCCTTTCCTTACTCCCAGAGGATCTCTAGCCCTAGGTTTTATGAGTAGCGGTTGCTACTGAGGTTTGAGTGGTAACGGGCCAGGGGGGTGGCTTGCAGCAGAGCACAGGAAGTGTCTGAATACAAGCGATCCTATGGTTCTCATCTCCTCACGGGCCTCTACACCCACTGCCTTTCCCCAAAGTTCTTTTTAGTGTCCACAAAACTCCCTTTCCCCCTTCTCCCAGCAGCCAAGAAAAGGCCTCCACACCCCTTCCTTTCTGAGGGAGAACAATTTTGCCTTCCTTGTCTCACTCCTTTTGTTTCAGAGCTTGCCTACTAGGCAATCTCTCTGACCAATAAAAAAAAAAGTGAAATAAAATTGAAGGGAAACTCATTAAGATGTTTTCCTGAACTAAAGAGTGCCTCACTCCCCCAGAGGAGCCCCGCAACCCTCCACCCCCAAGTCGGAATGCAGCTGCGGCCAACTTTGGAATTTCCTTTTTTTCACTTTTCCTTTCCTCTCTCCCTCTCCTCTCCCTTTCCAAAATATCTTGGGAGCACCTACTGTGTGCTAGGCTCTGAGTTATATGAGCTGGTTTTTTGTGGCTCTTTTTCCACACACAGCATGTGCCCCTGTTATACTCGGTTCAGTTTCATGTGTTCGGTGAAAAGGCATGAGCCCAGACCCTACCCGGCTGGAATTCTGGATCATGCAGACTAAGTTTATATCTCTGATTATATTATGAGAAGGAGCATACCAAGCAATGATTGCAGCAGTTCTGTGAGGTCATGAAACTGTGCTCTGAGGGGGCCAGACAGCTGGGCTCCAATGCAACACATTGTGTGATCTTAGCATCTCATCTTGTCACCAAGCATTAAAATTCCTTTGTTGGTTGAGTGGGAAGTTTGGATTAGGTGACTTCTAAGGGCCTGTCTGGTCCTAAACCTTTAAGAGATGGACACATTTTTGAGAGCATACGTGTTTGTGTTGATGCATATGAGTGATTACTGACCCGCTCAAGAGAACAGGCAGTTCATTGCAAATGTGGTCAAAGGAAAACAGCATTTTTCATATGCTGCCTGCAAAGTTTTGGAGAATGTCAGGATAAGAGTTAAAGGCGATTGTCTCATAACCTCCCATGCCTGAGCCTTACCTCCTAGGGGGTTGGCTGAATGGTCTCAAGCCCTCAAAGTATGAGGGATGGGGTGTGTGTGTGTGTGTGTGTGTGTGCGTGCCCGCGTGCGCACGCGGGTTTATCCACACCTACATTGATCTGTTGAGTGAATGTTCAGGAGAGAGTGTATTTTTTGCAAAGGCATATTCAATATCATGGTAGTTTACTATGTCAGTCATAATATTTACTTTGCTTTAAAGTTTTAAATAACACCGGGGGAGCAGTGTGACATCAAAAAGGGTAGCAACTAGTCAAAGCCTGAGAAACAGTATTGTAAGAGCTTGGGATCTAAAGTTTGAAAACAAAAACATTTGACTATTTTGGTGCATTGCCAGATTGATGTCTCTTTGAAAAGTGTCCACCCCTGTGTGGTTGATTTAAAAAAAAAAATTTTTTTGCCTTTTTGCACTTTTTAAACATTTTTAAATAAACAACAGAAAATATTTCTGACAGTTCTAGAGGCAGGGAAGATCAAGCTGTCTGGTGGGAGCCCACTTTCTGGTTCATAGATGCCCATCTTCTCACTGGGTCCTCACATAGCAGAGGGGTGAGGGATCTCTGTGGATTGCTTTTATGAGGGCACCAATCCTATTCATGAGGCCTCCACCCTCATGACCTATGCACCTCCCAAAGGCCTCCCCTCCTAATACAGTCACATTGTGGATTAGGTTTCAGCATCTGATGTTGGGGGACACACATCACATAGACAAATATTCAGATGACAGCACTCTTCCATAACCACAACACAGTGATAAAAGTGAGGCGATTTAACACTGATACAATGTCTGTTTGTTTGTGCATTTGTTTTTCCCAAACTTTCTGGCAGGGAAGTAAACTGCCTCTATAATGAAAAAGAAAATAATACATGTTGCTTCATCATTTGGAAATATCACTAACGAGACTGGCCTTGACCTCAATTAGTTCCAAATTATATTAACCAGTTAGCTGGAAGGTTTAGCTTCTAGTTAACAGCACTTTTTAATTAACTGGAGGCTAATTGAAAACCATTGCTTAATGGGAGTCTTTCCACAGTGTGCCAGTTCCCTCTCCTAGACTGTCGCTGGGTATGGCTTTGATCATCAGGCCCCTGTGATGCCTGGAGTCTACATGCTGCGCAGGAGTCACAGCACTGCTTGAAGACTGTGTTCTAGAAGACAGCATGCCTGGGTGTCGATCCCACTTTCAAACAGCATGCGGTGCGCTTTGTTTACCGCCTGTCACTCCCCTACACTGCTCAGTGTGTTGTTGGTTTTTCATCCCAGTGAGTGGGTTTGACAAGTTGACATGGAAGGGACCTCTCAGCAATAAGGAAGCTGTGTCTTCTAAAATTCAGTTCAGTTGTACTATCACAAATTTATTCATTAAATTTTGACTGAGTATTTACTATTCCCAAGCACTGGTCCAGACAGTTTAGATATGACAGTGAACAAAACAGGCAAAGATCCATGCCCTCATGAAGCTTTTATTCTATCAGGGGAAACAGGAATTAGCAGTAGACTTAAAACTAAGTTATTTTACAATCACCCAATGGGATATGTTTGCAAATAATGCCATGTGCTAGTGACAAATACTGTTTACTATATTATAAACTACCCTAAATCTTAGTGGCATAAATAAATAAATAAAACAACTAATTTATTGTGCCCACTGGTTCTGTGAGTCAGGATTTATCAGGGCACAGGGGGAATATTGTGTTTGCTTCATAATGTCTGAAGTCTGGACTTGGAAGGCTCTAAGGCTGGGGGGCTGGAAGCATCTGCAGGAGTCTTTACTTCATGTCTAGTGATTGATACAAACCGCCAGATGGGATCTCAGCTAGAACACCTACACATGGCCTCTTCAGGTGGACTGGGCTTCCTCACAGCATGGTTGCCTCAGGATAGTGAACTTCTTGCATTGGCAGCTCATAGCTCCACAGGTGAGATTCATAGCTAACAAGGTAGAAAGTAATCACCCTTTGTGACCTAGACTTGGATATCACAGCATCAGTACTACTC
The DNA here is from genome assembly GCA_004026805.1 of Lasiurus borealis. Taxonomy (NCBI): domain Eukaryota; kingdom Metazoa; phylum Chordata; class Mammalia; order Chiroptera; family Vespertilionidae; genus Lasiurus; species Lasiurus borealis. The sequence goes on from PVJN01049147.1 coordinate 6,941, forward strand.
ATGCTATTGGTTATAAGCAAGTAATAACTGTATATGTTCTAGGGAAAGGGAAGTAGTGTCTCTCTCTCTCTCTCTCTCTCTCTCTCTCTCTCTCTCTCTCTCTCTCTCTCTCTCTCTCTCTCTCTCTCCATGGATGGATGGAGGAGCCATTGCAAGAATCTACGAGAAAATGCAGAACTTGGAAGTATTGAAAAATACAATACTTGGATGACACAATATACCATAGATGGGGGAAGGAAAGAGGAGAGCAAGGAAGGGAGATGGAGTATCCTGGGGCTATAGAGTGAAGGAAAGGACTCCAATATTAAATAGGGGAGAAGGATATTCCTTAACCAGAAGATGACATTTGAGCAGAGACATGATGGAAGAGAGCTTCAGATCAAGGGAGTAATATATCTGGCATGTACAAGGAGGCCAAGTTTGTCATGAGTAAGTGAACAAAGAGCAAAACTAATAGAAGATGCTATTGGAAAAATAAAGAGGGTTGACCACATAATGCCTTTATGCCATTATAGGACTTTGACTTTTACTCTTAATGAAATGACAGCCACTACAGAAGTGTGAGCAGACAATTAATAACAATCTGACATTGTTTGAAAGTCTCATTCTTGCTACTACCTTGAGAAAAGATAACGGGAGGCAACAGTAAAAGCAGGGAGACCAGTTAAGAGGCCATGGCAGGAACTCAGGTGACTTGAGCCAGGGTTTGGCAGTGGAGGTGGTGAGAAGTGGTTGGATTCTAAATGTACTTTCAGCAGAGAGCCCACGGGATTTTCTAACACTTCAGATATGGCATGTGAGAGAAAGAGGAATCAAGGGTGACTCCAAGGTTATTACTACCTGAGCCCCTGGAAGGAGGGAGTGGTCACCAATAGACATGGGGAAGCTGCAGGTAGAAAAGACCTGGGAATAGTGGAGCAATTGGTGGGTTTAATTTTGAACCGTGTTTAAGATGTTTACTAGATATCGTAGTAGACATGGAAAGTAGATAGTTGGGTATGTGAGTCTACAATTTGGAAAAGAGGCCTGGGTTGGGGAGAAAACATTGGGAGTTTTTGACATATAGGTGATGGTAAAGCCACAAGACTTCAAAGTCAGCAAGTAAGTGAACAGAGAAAAAGATAGGGACCAGGGACTGAACTTGAAGGAATTTCAATTTTAAGATGTCTGAGTACAGTACTATTCCACAAACCAGACACAGATGACATAGATCCCTTGCATTCTGAAAAACTTGGAGCCTGTTTTTACAGACAGGCATATGAACTGATCATTTCACTATCTTGGCAAAATGTCATGATAGAGGTATGCCCTTGGGGATGGGATACTGTAAGCCTAGCCTAAAGATGGTGGCTGGTGGCTTTCTAGGAAACATGAAGCCTGAACAAAAGCTGGAGAAGTAAGAATAACCAAATAAAGGCAGGAAAGAACTAAGACAGACAAGCTACGGCATGGAGCTATGCACAGTAGGTAGAGTTACCAGAACTGGGAGAGTTTGGTACATATAAACAGGGGAGGAAACATGGAGGGAGATGGGACTGAAATTGTCAGTAGGGGAGGAATGGGGTTGGGACAAGGGGATATTTGTCAGGCTAAGGAATTTGGATTTTATTCCAGCGGCCATAGGATAAATTGAAGGGAGCAGGATTTTTAAGCTGGATTTGTGTTTTAGATGTAACTTAATCTGAGCAGAGAGAGCAGAGATAGGTAGGTGGTTGGGACAGTGTTTCGGGGAAAAGGTGGGATTGCCTGAAATAGGAGTCAGGCCCCAGAGCCCACACAAACCCACACACATTCTCTCATGTAAAGCTGTAAAATCAGCTCATTCTCTTTGGCCTGAAAACTTAAGTTTCTTGATATACATAGAAGTTATGTATGAATCATCCTAAATTGATAGTCAAAATGCCTGGATTCAAATCTTGTCTCTCACGAAGTGTATGAGTGACCATGGTCAGGTTGCTCTGTCTCTCTGAGCCTCCATTTACATACTTACGCAATGAGTGTGAGGGGGGTGGTCAAATGGTCCAAAGAGCAGGATATTTTGAGAGTCTATGTAGGAAGCAATGTGCAAGCCAGCTGGCTCTCCTCCTACTGATAGTCCTACTGGACCCCACTCTCTAGGGATACTACCAAAGTTTTCTCTCCAGCCCAGGTTTTCCCCCAAAATTCTAAACTCATATTCCCAACTATCTACTTTCCATGTCTCAAGTCCTAGCAACTGTGATTGACCAGGGACCCTGAGTTGCTAAGAACTCAAGGAGGCCTAAGACAAGTTAATTACACCTGCCATGCAGATTTGAGCCTTAGAAGTTTTCAATCTTGGCTGCATGTTAGAATTATCTCGGGAAGTTTTTACACCACCAAATCCAGATTATCTTTCTACCAATTAAATCAGATTCCCTGGGGTGGGATCCAGAGATCTCTATTTTTCTATGTTCTCCAGATCACTATAATGTACTTTTAAAGTTGAGAGACACTGGTCTAGAAAGATCCACAGAGTTCCTAGTGCATGCCCTGCTTATGCCCAAGACCCATCACCTCACCAGTTGTATTTGCTGCTGGTCACATCTGATGCCCATGGAGGGGTCGGGGGACCTGCTAATGGCACAGCCATAGGAAAGTAAAAAGGCTTCATTTGAGCGTGGACTGCAGAATCTTCTCTCCTCCACACCCTACCTCTCCTGCCCATATTCTCTCACCTTCCCCAGAACAAAATAAAACGAAGCATGTCAGCAAATGCCAAAATAACTTAGCTGTCTCTTTCTCATCGATGTTTCTAACTCTCTATCCCTCTCCCTTCCTCTCTGAAGGAAATCAATAAAATATATTTAAAAAATAAATAAATAAATAAATAAAAATAAAATAAAATGCTTTGTAGACCTGTGAGTCCTGCATGTCAGAGTCATCTAGAACATTAGTAAAAAGCATTAAGACATGAGTTCATTGACATGGAACAGAACCCAGGCCTCTGCATTTTACCAAATTCCATTTGGAAATTTGGATCCCTACCAAACTCTGAGAACCATTGGCCTAAAATTCTTCATTTAAAATTGTGTAGCTTTTCATGGGGCCTTTTAAAGGAGGTCTTGTGACTCAACGTGAGATACACATTTTGCCATCCTGTCCCATTAAAGCTCCTGTCGGTCTTGCTGGGGTCTGGTTTTCTACTTAGCTTCCCCAGCGGGACTCGTAAATTACCTTCTACTAAGTGACATGGTGCACAACAATATTTGCCCCCCTGATGCCACTCTGAGTAGACATCATCAGTCATCCTTTCCTATCTTCTCTGTCCACATTTATAATACCCATGGCATGTGCTTTCACACAGAAGGAGGCATTTGTTGAAAGATGGCCTCTACCAGGGCCACCACTAACTCATATAGCACCTTAGAGTGAAATAGCAAAAGGTACACCTGTATCAGGATAATGGACTATCACCTTCCAGAATATGTTCATAATATATACGCAGATCTCCCATGTCTACCAGATCATGGTTCTCCCTGAGACATGGTGCTCCATACACATCCTGCACAGCCACCCACCAGCTAGCCACAGAGCTGGGAAACATGGGTGTTTACTAAACCCAGGGGCCACAATTGCGACCAGACCTTAGGCTTCTAAGAGCTTATAAAACTTTCTCACTTCCTGAATACTTTGTCCTACCTATACCTAAAATAAGCAACCTGTCCCAGTTTCCCCAGAATGGTACTAGGTTTTATTTATTTTTAGTTAAATCTGCTGGGGCAACATTAGTTAATAAGATTATGTAGCTTTCAAGTGTACAATTCTATGATACATCATCTGTATGTTGCATTGTGTGCCCACCACCCAAAGTTAAAATATTCTTTTATCACCCTCTATATGACCCCTTTGACTAACCCTTCAACCCCCTTCCCACTGGTAACCAGCATACTGTTGTCTGTGCCTGTGAGGTTTTGTTTGTTTTTTCTGTTGTTCATTTGTTGCTTGCCCACACATGAGTGAAATCATAGGGTCCTACATTTGAGGAATCATTGGGTCCAAGACAAAACAGTAGGGATGTTGCCAGGAGTCCCCATCTTTGGTCCTGTGACAGTAAAGTGGCTGTTTCTAATCAAAGAGGCAGAGAGTGAATTTTAGGAGTGAGCCAGTGGGACCCAATAGCATATTCTTGGGAAAGAGTGGGATGGGAGAGCCTCGAAACACCTACTATGGAGCAGGCATTGTGCTGGGTGCCTAAAGGCGTTCTCTCGATAATCACCAATCATCACAGAACTGTGTGAGGCATATTGTTTTTCATTTACATAGCGTAAAATTTATTTTGAGGAGGATAGTGTACAGATCATTGCATGTTCACAAATTATAGTCATGCAAACACCAACAGGATCAGAATACATGAGAGTTCCATCAGCAAAAATGCCCATCACCCTTCCCCCTTCCCCCCTCCCCCATCTCCCGTCCCATCCTGTGCTGCCCCTTCATAGTCAAACCCTTCTCCCAACTCTAAATTGAAAGGTCTATCATTGACTTCATTGTCAGGAAAATTAACAGAGACTTGGAGAGGTGAGATGATTTCCAGAAATAACGTTCAAACACTCTGTCTTTGGCAAGGCTTTGCCTTCTCCCTGCCTCATATAGTTAATAGGCAAGAGGTATTTCTAGACAAGATAAATGAATAAAAGACCCGGGTAAAAATGGTACCTCCTTGGTGAAGATTGAAATATTCCCTGTCCAGGAGAGTACAGTTGTGTGCAGGGGCCCAGGAAAATCCTGGTGACCAGGACTGGTCATGGAGGGAGGAAGCCTTTGGCTGTGTCTTCAAGCATCAGCCAGGAACTGCCAGGTCAGCATGCCCCAGAGCCTGGTTTTGCTGCACCTCAAGGCATATAACTTCCAATTATCTCCAGGGATAGTCAAGCCAAAGGGAATGATGGGGGCATCATAGCTGACAGAATCTGCTGAGGATAACGAATTATCAGGTGAATTAAATGACCAGGATGCTCTCAGTCTTGGATTAGAGGTGAGCTGTTCTTACAAGCTCTGTTCTATCAAGACATCTCACTATTTGGGGACTAACTTCAGGAGGTTTAAGTGCAAAGAAGAACATCTAAAGAAGGATGGTGAGCTTCAGAAAAGACTCTGTATCTCTGCAAGACTGAATCAACATGTGGAAGAAGGAACCAGCCAAGGAGGCACCAGGGACAGTTCTCAGTTCTAGCTGGAAATTAAAGTAGTAAGTGGGAAAACAGTCCTATGAGCTGATTCAGGACATAAGAAGCCTGTGACTGTGGTTATGTTGTCTGAGTCCACCCTCCCACCAGGGTGTGCAGCTCTATTGCTGGGAGAGTGGGTAGATGGATGGGTGAGTGGGTGGATGGATGGGTGGATGGATGGGTGATAGATGGGTAATGGATGGATGTGTGGATGTGTGGGTTGCAACCATAGGAAGAGTTAGTCTGGGGAAGAAACCAAATGACAATTTTATGCTAGAGTCTATGAAGCCCGTCAGCAAAAATGAAGGAAGGGTTCAAGAGACAAGTGTTGCCCAGCTGGTGTGGCTCAGTAGTTGAGCATCAACCTATGAACCAGGAAGTCATGGTTTAATTTCCGGTCAGGGCACATGCAGGAGGTACCTGATCAATGATTCTCATCATTGACGTTTCTCTCTCTCTCCCTCCCCCTTCCTCTCTGAAATCAATAAAAAAAAATTTTTTTTTAAAGAGACAAATGCTCTTAGCCACTTGTCATGATGCTGGACTGGCTCAGCCTTCCCAGCTTAAAAAATGTTCAAAGCATTCCCATTGGCTTGGAATAAAACTCTCATTCTTACCTGTAGTCCACAAGATCACAACTGCGTACCACTTCTCCCCATTTACATTATATTGCTCTCTCATTCTTGTTCTCTCTGTTCTGCAGAGTCTCTCTTCAAGTTCTAGGACACACCAAGCTCATCCCAACTCAGGCCTTAGCACTCACTGTGCCTCAGCCTGGCGCATTCTTCCCACAGCTTCTGCTCAGCACTTAATTTTCAGCTCAAGTGTGTCAATGAGAGACCCGTGGGAACACACTTGGAGTTGAACAAGCTGGTTAAGAATTAAGGGACAGCTTGGGCAGAGGATATGTGAAGGGACTCATAGGATGTGGGTGGGATGTGTTAGGTGACTGGACAGTGGTAGACAGAGGAATGATTGGGTATCTTAGTAAATCTTAATTATAAGGAGGGAACATGAGATTAAGGCTAAAGCTATAAATATCAAAGAAAAAGCAGCCACTCATATTTGCCAGGGTAGGAAATGTTTGATCATTTATTTTTGGCTTGAGCAATGTTCATATACTTGTCTGTGTTTGTATGTGATTGCAGAGCGGCCAGGTTTTGGTCTGCTCCATCCTGATCTCAGAGTAGCCATGTCTGATGCTAGCATCCTGTGAAATTGTCTGTGTTCAACGGGAGGGCACCAGGGTCCAGCTATGAGTGCTATGCCAGCCTTCAGGAGCCAGGGGCTGCTCTTCTCCTTCTCATATGTCTGCTCTCAAATAGTCCTGCCCTCTTGACCCCATCTAAAGTAGTCCCAAATCATAGCCGATCCCAGCACCCTGTTAATTGTCTTCACAGCACTTACTAGAAACAATTACCTTGTGTGTTTGTTTATCGTCTGCACCTTCCCACAACTAGAACATAAAATTCATGAGATCACCTCCATGTCCACTGCTGTTATTTCTAGGACCCGGCACCATGCCCAGCACTCAGATGGTCACTGTGGAAGGAAGGGAGGGAGGGAGGAGAGCAGACCCATTCAGTGTATATTATTCAGCAAGTCATTTCCTGTCTGGACCTCACTTTATTGATCTGTACAATGAGATAATTTTTTTCAACAGATCCTTACAGATCTGACTTTGGGAGATTCTGTGAATAGCTCAGCTCCTAACTTCAGGGATGAGAACATCCCTACATGCATCTTTCAGGTCTAAAGAGAGAGAAAGGGATGGGGGAGAGAGAGAGAGAGATCATCTTAGAGAAGCAGCACTGTTGAAGAGTAGGAAACATTTTCACACTTGGACAAGGGTGTGAAAATAGAGCTCAGTCCTCTAAGGAGAAGAGAATGGGAGAAGGAAAGCAGAGACTGATAATGGATGGAGATAATGAGATGGCAATTTTGGTTTCAAAAGAATGTGATTAGCTCCTAATGACTGCCACAATTCCCTGGTCAATCTACTGTAACCAGCCGCTGATGTAAAAATAATGCCCTTGCTGGCTTGCTTTGAAGATGGAGATGATTCTCTCTCATACTTTTACCCCCTCATATTCTTTCTTCTTTCAAGAGATTATCCCCTATTAGAGTGCAGCTCCCTAAAAAGAGAAATGGATGTGTGATCAAAGTATGCCAATTAGGGAGTCCTTACAGCTCACTCTTGGTGAGCAGCTCCCTTCGGCCTTGCCTCTTCTGCTTTTGTCACCATCCTGATGGTCCCCAAGCTCCAAATTGTTCTTCAGCCCCTGCCAAGGGGAGAAAGTGGCCCCCGGGGCTGTGGCAGGGTCCTGCATGGTTTCCCACAGAGAAGCACCCTTTATCACAGGTGTTCTGTTTAGTTTGAGATTTTTCAAAAGAGCTCTGCATGCTGGGTGTATCCTGAAAAGCATGGTCGGATGCTGAGAAGATATCCAATTGTGTGTCATTCAAATACTCCAGTGGTGGACAGGGACATTTATCAAATCTCTGCAGTGTCGCAGTACAGAGGGTACATGCTTATTCAGGGGAGGGGGGGGTGCGCATGCCAAGGAGCAGGGCAAAGGTCAGAGTAAACAGAACAATGTCCAGTAGGTTCATGCAAAAGCAAGACAGGAAGCTTTTTTGGGTAGTGAGCTGACCATTGCTAAGGGTATCCAAGAAGCAGATGCTATAGATCAGCTGATCAGCTGCCTACAAGGCTCTTGTGGATAGGAACACAACCAGATGATTTTCAGTCACTTGCCCTTCTGAGATTCCAGGATCTCTGCTTTCTGTATGCACGGGAGCCACTCATAGTTCCATTCATCTACCCATTCATTAATTTATTCAAAAGGGGTGATTTGAGCACATATGGAGTACAAAGCCAGTATTGGGTTCTGGAGTTACAGATGCTATTCTTTCCCTGGAGTAATCCATTACTAAGTTGGGAGACAATATATTCAAATTATTAGATGTAGAAGAATCCCTCTAATAATAGAAAAAGTGACTAAGTTGTTGGGGATGCAGGCAGGTGGTGGGAGGGTGAACAGGGGAGGTTTCACAAAGGAGAAGATTCTTGAACTTGGTTTTAAAGGATATGTAAAAGTTTACCAATTACACTCAGGTGGAAGAAAATTTTAGGCAGAGGGAATAGCATCTGTAAAGTCAGTCTCAGATGTTTGAAACACCTGAAATTGTCTACAGCATTGCATTTA
>PVJN01049148.1:0-15338 GCA_004026805.1 Lasiurus borealis
CGCAGGCGCGAGGAGGGAAGCGGAAATGGCAGGCAGGGCGGGGGCGGCGCGCGGCGGCGCCGGGGAAGCGCCGGGAAGGGGTTTCCCGGGAAAGGTCGGTCGGCGGAGGGCGCGTGCGCGTGCGCGGCGGGGGCTGGCGGTCCCCCGGCCCCTCCGGCCCCCCCGGGCGCGCGGGGCTGGGTCGCACTGGGGTTCCGGCCGCGGGCGCCTGGAGGTGACCCGGGGGACTGGGGGGGAAGGAGATCCCCCAGGGTTTGGCTGCTCGGAAATGCGGGGAGCGAGGCGGCCAGGCTGGCGCCGAGGGCCGTTTCCCGGCCCCTGGGAATGGAGGCGTTTGCAGCGGGGCCCGGGGAATGAGAGCGCGGCCCCACCAGACCGGGAGGCTGCATGCAGGGAGGCTGCTCTGTGGGGGCTACGTCCCGTCTCCCCCAAAACACGCCCATGCGCTTCCCCTGAGCGCGCTCGTGTGCCCCGATCGCACCCAGAGCGGCTTGGGGTCCCGGTCTCAGACCAGGGTACGAGGCTGAGCAGCCGGGGAGGCAGGAGCCGTCGGGGTGCGAAGGGGAGCGGAGGGGAGTCTGCCTGCAGGGGAGGCGTCCGGGTGGTTGGGTGCCGCAGTGCGGGCTGCTCCCTGCCCCGCACCCCGCACCCCTGCAAGTTCACAGGAGCCCCACCAGCTGTGCAAAGCCCAGCCTTAGCTGCAGCCGAAGGCAGAGTGGCCCGCGCTGGTTGGGTGAACTTGGCATCGTTGGTTCCCGCGTTTGATGAGCGTTATTTGTGGATCTGCAATTGTAAGATGTGCCCGCCCACGCAGCCGCCACCTGCTTTCATAACTTCCCTCCTGGCACCAGCGCCTTATCCGCAGCACCGACAGGACTAATGAATTACGCGCGGAAAGCATGCAGTACGCGTGTGTTCTTGGAGAGCCTCTTCCTGCAGGGTAGGCTGGGTCAGCTGAGGGCACGCCAGGATGTGAGCATCTGGGGCTACGACTGGTAAAGGGTTTAGAAACTACTAGAGTCATTCAACACATCTTCATCGAGTGCCCAATATGCTGTCACTCTGCTTAGCCGGATTGAATGTGTGAGTGTCTTAATGTTAAACAACAAAAAACCGTGCAAAATATTCAGCCATTTAGCAAATATTCTACCCGAGAAGCTGCTTTGTGCCAGACTAGGCCCTGGAGCTGCAAAGTTTAAGTAGGAAGTGGGCCTGGCCAGCATCCTTCAGTGGTTGAGCCTAGACCTATGTATGAACCAGGAGGTCAGGGTTTGATTCCCCGTCTGGGCACAGGGCAGGGACTCGGGCTGGATCCCCAGTGTGGGGTGTGCAGGAGGCAGCCCATCAGTGATTCTCTTATATCATTGATGTTTCAGTCTCTCCTTCTCTCTTCCTCTCTGAAATCAATAAAAATATATTTAAAAATAAACAGGAAGGTGAAAAAAAACACACACAGTGTCTATGGTAAGAAGTGTTTTCATCCTGTAGAAGAGCCATTTAAGAACTTAAAGAATATTTTGGTTAGATTTTAGAAATTCTGAAGCATGGTGGATTTCTGACTGGAAGCTGGGATACTAGTTAGGAGACTGTTAAAATAACCCCCACAGAGGATGGGTGAGCCTAGACTCTGAGGATTGTGAGGGATGGATCAGAAACTAGTTAGACATAATACACAAGACGAGGGAAAATAGAGTGATTACATAGTAAGATCAGTAAAGCTAACTGAAGATTCAAGAGAGAGAGGACTACACAGGTGGCTTAATAACTACAGTTAGAAGTGCATTTGGCTGCAAGTAAAAAAACAAAACAAAACACGAAACTCCTTCCTAAACAAATAAGGGTCTATTTGGTCAGGTAACCAGTCTGTAGGTAGGCAGTTACTCTTTGATTCAACTGCTTAAGGACAACAGAGCCACACTTTCTATGATTCTCTTGACATTTCCCTCATGGTTGCAAGATGGAGAAAGGAATGGCTTCGGCCTCCTATGTTTTTTTTTTGTTTTGTTTTTTCAGGAAAATAATATTTTTAACATTAATTTTAGCTAGTTTTAGATAATCTTATGCAAATTTCTCTGGGGAACAAGTTATTTAATTGATTATATGAGGCCAACTGATTATATGAACCCAAGAAAAGACAGTATGGATACTGAAAATTGTAAAGCAATTCCATTTATAGTCTCAGATTCCAAAATCCTAAATGAAATACCAGCAAATGGAACCCTGCAATGTATATTAAAGCATATCAATCTTGAGTGTATCTCAAGAATATGAGGATTGTTTAATGAGAAAACTCTATTAAAGAATCTGCTTTTAAAAAATTTAAAAAGAATCTGCTTTATTGTGAGGAAGATGGAAAAATATATACTTGTTGAGTTTTGACAAATGGTTTCCCTGCATCTACAGGACCTGGCGCAAGAGCCTCCTTGCCCCGGCTGGCATGCCTCAGAGGTTGAGCCTGAGCCCAAGAGGTCATGGTTCGATTCCCCACGAGGGCACATGCCCGGGTTGCTGGCTCTCCCCCCAGGAGGGGGACTGCGGGAGGCTGCTGATCAATGATTCTCATTATTGATGTTTCTATCTGTCCCTCTCCTTTCGTCTCTGAAATCAATAAAAAAAATGTTTTTAATATAAAAAGAGCCTCCTTACATTGTGTGGCCTGGATGCCGTGCCTCACCATACAGCCAGGGAGAGGAATAATGCCAGGAGCTGATCAAATGGAGGAAAATTAACGGAGGTCTTCTACACGAGAGCCAAGGAGTGGGCAGAGGGGGTGTGGGCAGAGAAGGGACATTTGAGGTGTGCCATTCCAGAGTTGGAGCCGTTGTAAGTTATAGCCAGGTCCAGCAGGGAGCCATGCTGAAGGGCTTTGGGAGTGAAGAAGGTCTTTGATGCTGAGGAAGGAAAATAGCCAAAAAGGTGGGGTTTTGTGAGTCCCTGCCTCCTTCATATGGTAGTCAGTTCCGGGATCCCAGGCCTGCGATGAATGTGCCAGAATGTCCAGCAAGGTGAGAGAGAGAAACATCACAAGATGTTTGTGTTCACAGTTTTATACTGTTTTTCTTAAAGAGAGTCCCCTAAGCTGTCTACTATTCAGTCCTCATAGAGCTTGGATCTGCCACAAGCTAATGGCCATGCCCCCGCCCTGAATGCATGGAGAGGGGAGAGTGAAGGACACCCCCCAGTCCTACTGGGTGGCAGGGGAGTGGGCTGAGATCTCTGAATTCTCAGGCCTTTTCTAGTGGTTGGGTGGTCAGTGTCACGCTCATTTTGACAGTTTGACAGTCCGTGTCTCATAAAGAAGACTGATTTCACTCTCCCCCCGGCTGAAGCACTGCTTTCACACTGAAATGTTAGACACGGGTGTAAAGACAGCATGTTTTCACACCTTCAGCCTCATCTTTACATGAAAACGATAGAGACTCTAGTAATATAAACACACCAAGGATGCTCAGCTCATTGGTAGTCCTTCATTCCTTCATTCATTCATTCACTCCACAGATAGTTGAATCCCTACAATGGACCAGTACAATGGTAGCTCTAAGACAGCTGTTCTCAACTTGTGGGTCACAACCCCTTTAGGGGTCGAACAACCCTTTCACAGGGGTCGCCTAAGACCATCGGAAAATGCAGATATTTACATCACGATGCATCACAGTAGCAACATTTCATGGTTGGAGGTCACCACCCCATGAGGAACTGTATGCAAGGGTCGCGGGCTTAGGAAGGTTGAGAACCACTGCTCTAAGGGATCAGCAGGGAAGAAAACAAAGTTATAATTCATAGGGAGCCTATAGTTTGCATTGAGATGCCATTTATAACTAGCATATTGGGGGAGATGTAATAAGTCTGGCAACACCTAGGTTTGAAGAGGAAGTGGGGTGACACTCATAATGTTCTGCAGCTGACGTGGATGGGGATCTGCCAGTCAGGACAGACACCTACTCCAGTGCTGAAGGGTTTGGGGCCACACTGTGCCACTGGTTGCCTCTTTAAAATAAAAAAAAAAAAATATATATATATATATATTTTTTTTTTTTTACAGAAAGGAAGAAGGATAGAGAGAAACATCAATGAGAGAGAAACATCGATCAGCTGCCCCCTGCACACCCCCTTCTGAGAATGTGCCCACAATCAAGGTACTACATTTCAGTCCGCAGGCTGACGCTCTATCCACGGAGCCAAACCGGTCTCAGCCACTCATTGCCCCCTCGTTTGCTGAGTCCTGGGATATCCAGGGAGGAACAGGGGGACATTCGTTAGCCACTCCATGGTGTGCCTTACAGGTGCACATCGCCTGAATATGGTGGCTCGCTGCGGGGGACAAAATGACGGCCATGTTTTCCGTCTGGGCTTCAGAAATGGAAGTTGGTGTTTTCCATGTTCTCTGGTGCTCAGTGAACATCTGGCTTCTCCATATATCAGGCCCCATTGCCCGCTACACTTAACCACACACCTGTATTCCCTGTGTGCGATTCATCAGGCACAGCTCCCGCACTAAGTGGTTATGGGGAAATGAAAACGACAAAGATTCACACTGAACTTCACGGGCTGGAAACTTGGCTGAAAAACAAGACTTACCCTTAGAAGGCAAGAGCCGGGACATGGGTGACCAGTTATCTCTGCTACTGATATTGATTGACATGGAAACTGACACATTCCTCAGACACGGATGAGCTGTATCTCCCGTTGCCCAGAAGAGGGAGCTACATGGTAAGAGCTCTTGAAAGGAGGTTCTGTCCCGAAATGCACCTCAAAGAAACCATGCATTTGGGAAAGAGAAAAAGAGGGCGGAAGAGGGCAACGGATCCCCTATGATACGGCTCTGGGAAGCTTTAAAAACAAAACAGCCGAAACCGGTGTGGCTGAGTGGATAGAGCGTCAGCCTGCGGACTGAAAGGTCCCAGGTTCGATTCTGGTCAAGGGCATGTGCCTTGGTTGCAGGCACATCCCCAGTAGGGATGTGCAAGAGGCAGCTGATGGATGTCTCTCTCTCATCTATGTTTCTAACTCTCTATCCCTCTCTCTTCCTCTCTGTAAAAAATCAATAAAATATATTCAGAACAAAACACCAAAACTGTGTTCAGGCGGCCTGGTTTATGGTAAAGCCATGCCAGACGACGTGGTGCAGCCTCCATGGAAACCGAAGCGAAGTCAAGACTTTCAGCTTTAGCCCGAAGATTAAAAAGATATGGCTAATGATTCTCTCTATAAGGCATCTTGAGTCTGTTATTCAACTGGTTTAAGGGAATGGACTATTGGATTGTTATTTAATAGGAAACCGGTTTCTGAGTCCAGCTACAAAGCACAGCTAAAGATTGCAAGGGCATGAGATTCAGCTTAGAACGTTGATATGGCTCTTGATTTGAACTAATAAAGCTGTGATATCAACAACCACCTTAAGTATGTCTCACATTATAAAGCCTTTGGCATAAGTTGTAGAACAGTAAATAAACTGAATTGCACATGGTTGTGTGAATCTGACCCATTTTCTCCCCTTTCCCAAGTGGCCACATCGCTGATAACACCACCAATACGGTTGGGTCATTTACATATACTTCTACCATGTATCCTGCCTTATAATCTCCAGAGACCTTTAGGTAAGGAGACCATGATGGTGGCGTTGAGGACAGAAGAAACAGATGAGGGCATCTCCATGAACAGGTCCTTCCCTGAGAATAGAGAGTATGCCTTGCTCATTTAAAAAATATATATATTTTTTATTTTTTTATAGAGAGGAAGGGAGAGAAATAGAGTTAGAAACATCAATGAGAGAGAAGCATCATAAGCTGCCTCCTGCACACCCCCTACTGGAGATGTGCCTACAACCAAGGCACATGCCTTTGACCGGAATCGAACCTGGGACCCTTGAGTCCGTAGGGTGATGCTCTATCCACTGAGCCAAACCGGTTTTTGGCAAGAACTCCTCTATTTTTAACTCCCAGTATAACCAAGTTCCTCTCCAGAGGGTGTGAGTAGATGGTACAAAGTGATCGCAATGCATTTTTCAGATGAGCTGCAAACAGGCAAACAAAAGGTACCGTGTTTGAGATTGCTGTGAATGAGTCGACGTCTTCTCCTAACATCTACTCCAGGACTCGGTTTGGATCCTCCAGGTAAACACCTTTGACCCACACCGCCACCCAGGCTGGCATATGTGACTTTCCTGTGTTTTCACTGTCAGAGCCCATTTCAGGGCCTCATGCGTGAAGTTTGCAACATTCTCCATCTCCTCCAGGAGACCACTTATTCCTTAGAGCAGCATCCACGGCAGTATCTCCATGGAATAGTTCATACGGAGCCTGAGACAAAAGATGCGGGAATCCAACCCCCAGGGGAATGGGGGGCTCCAGGGACCCCCGAGTGGTGACAGCAGCACCTGAAGCTGGAGAGGGAGGGACACCTGTCCCCCGAGCACGATGTGGCTCCTTCAGCTGAGAACAGAAGCCCTCCCCTGGCTGCAGACACCACCCCAGGCTACACGCAGTCAAAACCAGTCATTCCCAGGAGGGCGTGCTTAGCCAACAGGACGATGGCGAGTTTGGGGATGTGGGTGACCCAGTACAGTCATCCCTGAATTCTTATAATTCCTATGAGTCATTTGTCCCGACATAATCATAACCATGGGATGATGGGAATAAGATCTAAGCAAGTTAAGTACATGATTTTTCACTGTTATTACAGAAAACCCAATTACCCCTCACCACCCCCCACCCCACCAAAAAAACAGTCCATCGTGCCAGGAAGTTTATGAACACAGGCTTTTGTGAGCAGCGAGGCCCAACATACTTGACACTGTTGGGTGAAAACAAACAAACAAACAAACAAAAAACGGCTGAAACCGGTTTGGCTCAGTGGAGAGCATCGGCCTGCGGACTGAAAGGTTCCAGGTTCGATTCCAGTCAAGGGCATGTACCTTGGTTGCGGGCGCATCCCCAGTAAGGGTCATGCAGGAGGCAACTGATTGATGTCTCTCTCTCATCGATGTTTCTGACTCTCTATCCCTCTCCCTTCCTCTCTGTAAAAAATCAATAAAATATGTTAAAAAATAATAATAATAAATGAAAATAAATGTAGATGGTATACGAGCATTTATGTTAAAAAACCAAAGAAAACCCACCTTTACTTAAGATTCATAGTTAAACCTGATGTACCTCTGAAATTTGAAAAACGTGCAAGTGTTGTTCAGAAATAAAACATTAAGAAATACCTGTGAAAAATAAATAAGGAACTTTTATTATCTTCCACAACAGACAGGAGTCGAGCCTGAAGTCTGGGAATCCAGCAGCCTCGCTGTGGAGGTGGCAGCCCCTGGAGGCGTGTCCTCAGAGGCTCTGTAGTCCGGGCACCCGACTTTCCAGGCGCCGCAGGCCACAGGGACCAGCAGGAGGAGGACGGGGGGGTCTGTCCTGCCGCAGTCAGCGCCGCCAGAGCTGGCACCTGGGGAGACACAGTCCCGCTCGGGGGTCACGGCTTCACTGGAAGGTAGGCGAGAAGTCACTCGTGTGTGTGTGTGACACCAGATGTGCTCCTGGGTGTCCCCTCTCCGGCCCCGGCCCCCTGTTCTCGGCCACAGCGTGTGACTCTGCGACGAGAACACGGACAAGCTGAGCGAGCGGCCGTCAGTCCGAGTCCGAGCTCTCGCTGGACTTGGAGGACTTATGCTTTCGCTTCTTCTTCCTTTTCTTCTCCTTCTTCTTCTTCTTCTGCTTGTCTTTCTTCCTCCTCTTCCTGTGCCGCTCCTTACACTCCGAGGAGCTGGAGCTGCTCCCCTCGTCCTCGGAGGTGGAATCCTCCAGCAACTGCTTCAGCTGCTGGATCCTGAACAGAGCAGACCGACCGGTCAGAGAACCAGGAACCGTAACAGCTTAAAAATATATATTTTTTAGTTACAAGATTATTAGTGAGAGTAAAAAAAGTCACAGATAATCACCTCATTCTGCACAGTCCCTATTTTTTATTTTTGCATGTTTCCCATTCCTGTCCACACCCTCGCCCATTTTACAGGGCTGTTTACATCCACGCCTATTTACCAGTGTACAGCCAGCCCTTCTGTATCCTTTTCACTGTCCTAAGTATTTCCGCATGTTTCCTTTCTGAATTTTTTAAAAATGTATTTTATTGATTTTTTACAGAGTGAAAGGGAGAGGGATAGAGAGTTAGAAACATCGATCAGCCGCCTCCTGCACACCCCACACTGGAGATGTGCCCACAAGCAAGGTACATGCCCCTGACCAGAATGGAACCTGGGACCCTTCAGTCTGCAGGCCGATGCTCTATCCACTGAGCCAAACCGGTTTCAGCTCCTCCTTTCTAAACTTTTATGATTATTTTTTGATAGTACACTTATTAAAGCTGGGGACAGCACAACAAGGAAGGGACTAGGACAGAAGTGACAGGAGACGGAAGCGGGGCTGCTTTCGCTCACTGGGAAGTCAGAGAAAAGGGGTCTTGGGGACCCTTCATCACGGGGCAGGCCAGGGATGCGCTGTCACTCCCCGCTGCTCCCCTGGTTGCAAGTCTTGTGGGGTCCCGTGGAGTTCAGGAGAAATAAAATTCACTGACAAAGGAGATGTGAGTGCACAGGCCCTAAGGAGGTGTGCCCGCCTATGTCTATAGTCCCTCCTGTTATAACTTCTAACAGACACGGCCTTTCCTAAACCATCCCCCCACTGCTCAATTCATACCAGGAAATCTACCCTCTCAACAGTTATAACTCAAGACCACAAATATGAAAAAACAAAAACCTCCTGTCTTCCCACTGTCTTTATTCATGTTTAACCACAGCTCAGATCCCTGAAGACATCGGAGAAGATAAACGAAATCACATGAAAGAGAACCAAGCAAATAGCAGAACCACACACCACCCAGAGGGCTGCCAACATCAGCCATCCATGGGTCAGCGGGCTGAGTCACACCCTCTGCATTAAGCTAACCCAGGGGTCGGCAAATCACGGCTCTTGAGCCACATACGGCTCTTTGGCCCCTGGAGTGTGGCTCTTCAACAAAGTCCCACGGCCTGGGCGAGTCTATGTTGAAGAAGTGGCGTTAGAAGAAGTTTAAAAAATTTGGCTCTCAAAAGAAATTTCAGCCAAGAGCGGTTTGGCTCAGTGGATAGAGTGTCGGTCTGTGGACTGAGAGGTCCCGGATTCAATTCCGGTCAAGGGCATGTACCTTGCTTGCGGGCACATCTCTAGTGGGGGGCGTGCAGGAGGTGGCTGATCGATGTCTCTCTCTCATCGATGTTTCTGACTTTCTATCCCTCTCCCTTCCACTCTGTAAAAAATCAATAAAATATATTAAAAAAAAAAAAAAAAGAAATTTCAACCGTTGTGCTGTTGGTACCTGGCTCTGTGGACTAATGAGTTTGCTGAGCACTGAGCTAACCCAGTGGAGCAGGCTCCCTGCTCATTCACTGCTGGAACACCGGCCTTTCAGGGATTGCTCCTGACCTCCAAGTGCCACACAATGAAAGCCCCACCTTCGTTACTCTGCTCCTCTAATAGGAATGGTTGTTTCCAACCTAACACAATTTCAAACTCTAAGAGGGTTTTGTTATCAGGACAACCTCACCTTATGTCCTTTTCATGTCTTTTATTCTCTCGGATGATGTCATACATGGGATCTTCATGTGCCTTGAGGGTGAGAGAAGGTTAACGTTGGGTAAGACTTCATGAACCAGTAGTTAAATGAATATTAAATCTCTATGTTACTAACACCAGATATTTTCTTCCAGTTTGGTAGATTTTTAACATGTTCTAAACCTTCCTGAGAGTCACCATCACTGACTGCTAACTCACTGATGCTGTGAAAAGGATTTTCCAAATAGGAAAAACACAGGTTGAAAATAAAACAAAATAATTTTTAAAAAGAAAAAAGATTAAAAAATATAGGATTGAAAAAAATACATATAATGTATATTTTAAATATAATTTAAATATCTTTTATAAGTCAATAAACTCTGGCAGAATCACAAACCACTATAAAGGTAGAAACATTGAGGTAATTCTCTTTGGTCTATGTATGTAGATGACTAAGAGATAGGATTTTTTAGAAAGTGAATTATAAGAGATGATACATTTTCACGCACCAGGCCTCTGGTTTCTAATAAATGCAAATTCACATGGGAGGGTTCTACTTACTACTCTGAACTGCTCTAACTTTTGGTTGCCTTTGATAAAGAAAGGGCACTCTTTGTCGCCCGTTCGGTGACCATACCGTTTACAGCGCCAACCTGAAAACAAAGATAAGAAGAAATATCTCTGTGAGATGACACAGTTTTTTAGTGAAGATCATCAGTGGATCACATTAAGGTTTTTCTTCATTAGACTCCAGTCTAAAAGCATAGGCAATCAGTGAGTGAACCATTAAGAGTTTAGAAAACTGCCGAAACCGGTTTGGCTCAGTGGATAGAGCATCGGCCTGCAGACTGAAAGGTCCCAGGTTCGATTCCAGTCAGGAGCATGTACCTTGGTTACGGTTACATCCCCAGTAGGATATGCAGGAGGTGGCTGATTGATGTGTCTCTCTCATCGATGTTTTTAATTCTCTATCCCTCTTCCTCTCTGTAAAAAATCAATAAAATATATTAAAAAAAAAAAAAAAAGACTCCAGGCCCTGGCAGGATAGCTCAGTTGGTTAGAGCACCGTCCTAAGAGGCTAAGGTTGCAGAGTCGGTCCCTGGTCAGAGCACATACAAGAAGCAACCAACGAATGTGTAAATAGGTGGGACAATGAAATTAACGTTTCTCTCTCTCAAATCAATTAAAAAACAAAAAACAAGCTGTAGACTTCTGGGTACGGATGACAGACCGAACACATTCATCTGCTTTTACCTTCCTAAAAGTCATCCCAATGACAATGAAGGAAATCCTTCTCAGAAGTGAGAACCCAGGAAGTCTGTCAAGAATGGCCACGTGACAATCTCTATATATTTGTTCTTCCAGCCGAAACTGGTTTGGCTCGGTGGATAGAGTGTTGGCCTGCAGACTGAGGGGTGCCAGGTTCCATTCTGGTCAGGGGCATGTACATTGGTTTCAGGCACATCTCCACAGTGGGGTGTGCAGGAGGCGGCTGATCGATGTTTCTCTCTCATCAATGTTTTTAACTCTCTATCTCTCTCCCTTCCTCTCTGTAAAAATCAATAATATATATAGAGTTGCAAATTTGCCCAAATAAACTTGTGTGCCACCCAGGGAATGAACCAGAGGCCCGCCACGACCTGCGGAGCATTCATTCAACCAGGAGCGGTGGGCCCTGGCGAAGACCAGCAGGATCTCTGGCATTTTAACGGGGTCCTTCGCCCCTTCTCTAAGTCTGGGAAGCAAGCAGCCCAGCACCCCGGCGGCCGTGAAAAGCAGCGGCCTTGCACCCTCTGAAGCGGGAAGCCTGGGATTTTGAAACCCTATAGAGCCCTAACCTCAGTTGAAAACCCACATGTATCTCTGACTCCCCCCCAAAACTTAAAATTGTCTACTATGGCCCTAGCTGGTTTGGCTCAGTGGAGAGAGCATCGGCCTGCGGACTGAAGGGTCCCAAGTTTGATTCTGATCAAGGGCACATGCCTGGGTTGTGGGCTCGATCCCCAGTAGGAGGCAGCCGATCAATTATTCCCTCTCATTGATGTTACTATCTCTCTCTCCCTCTCCCTTCCTTTCTGAAACCAATAAAAAAATATATTTTTACTTTTTTAAATATATTTTGTTGATTTTTCACAGAGAGGAAAGGAGAGGGATAGAGAGTTAGAAACATCAATGAGAAACATCGATCAGCTGCTTCCTGCACACCTCCTACTGGGGATGTGCCCGCAACCAAGGTACATGTCCTTTGACCGGAATTGAACCTGGGACCTTCCAGTACGCAGGCCGACGCTCTATCCATGCCAGGACTCGGACAGCGCTGAGCGGAGAACATGTTACATGAAGGAAACACGTGCCTGTGACCCGGGATGGGTGACCCGCGTGCATTCGGGTGTCCCGGCTGCCCGCGCCCACTCACACTGCATGACTTTGACCTCCTTCCCCAGGGGCATCCACAGCCCCTTGGTGGGCGCGTGGGCCAGGAACTCCCTGGCATGCTCGTTGCCGGGCACGTCCGGGATGCAGTCTTCCGGCTTCGTCTCGTCTTCCTACAGAGGAAACAGCGTGTCAGCAGCACGGCCAGAGCGCACCGCCCCTCCCCTCCTGCCTCGGACACAGCGGGGCTGCTCTCTCAGTGGGGGCCTCCCGAGGTCATCCTGGGTCACCTCTCAGGAACAGGAGACACGCAGGGGACCTGACAGGAAAGGTGGCCATGAGTGAGCCGGGAGAACCACATCCCAAAAACCAAGTGGCTGTTGCTGGTTGGAAATCTGTCCTCCGTCCAGGAGTGATCCGCAAGCTCGAAATTCCAATGCATGTTAGATTCCAAGATTAAAAAAAAAGGTTTTGCTGAGACTGGTTTGGCTCAGTGGATAGAGCATCGGCTTGTGGACTGAAAGGTCCCAGGTTCGATTCTGGTCGGGGGCATGTACCTTGGTTTCGGGCACATCTCCACTGTGGGGCGTGCAGGAGGTGGCTGATCGATGTTCTCTTTCTCATCGATGTTTCTGACTTTCTATCCCTCTCCCTTCCTCTCTGTAAAAAATCAATAAAATATATTAAAAAAAAAAAAAAAGGTTTCATCTCGCCCTGGCTGGGTAGCTCAGTTGTTAGCATATCGTCCTGATATGTCAAGGTTACAGGTTCAATCCCCAGTCAGGGCACATGCAAGAATCAGCCAATGAATGGCTCAGTAAGTGAAGCAACAAATCGATGTTTCTCTCCCCGCACCTCTAAAATCAATAAATTTTAAAAAAAGGGGGAAACTCTCTGTGGAATGAGCATGGCATAAGAATTAAACAAGGCGACCTGGAATAATAAAAATGGCATGTTTTCTGGTCACACACATGCTCTATCGCTGATATGCACTTCACTACTGAATAACTACAGTTATACTGAAGAAGCTTCCTCCAACCCTGATTCCACAAATATTAAATTTATAGTAAAATTTTCTTAAAGTATTTTTATTTCTATTTTTTAAATTTATTTTTATTGCTCTTATTGTACAGATGCCCCCCGTTTCCCTCCATTTTTAAATAATATGTTTTTTTCTGATTTCAGAGAGGAAGGGAGAAGGAGAGAGAGATTGAAACACCAATGATGAGAGAGAATCATGGATCGGCTGCCTCCTGCATGCCCCACTCTGGGGATCAAGCCCGCAAGCTGGGCATGTGCCCTGACTGGGAATCGAACCGTGACCTCCTGGTTCACAGGCTGATGCTCAACTACTAAGCCATGCTGGCCGGTCTCACATCTTTTTTAAAAATTGGAAGTTTAAGTCTTTAAACAGAAAAGACTGCTTATTATTATTATTATTATTGATTTTTTACAGAGAGGAAGGGAGAAGTATAGAGAGTTAGAAACATCGATCAGCTGCCTCCTGCATGCCCCCTACTGGGGATGTGCCTGCAACCAAGGTGCATGCCCTTGTCCAGAATTGAACCTGGGACCCTTCAGTCCGCAGACCGACGCTCTATCCACTGAGCCACACCGGTTCCGGCAAGGCTGCTTTGGTGTGTAACCCCTCCTCCAAGCCTCACTCCCCCAGAGAAACAGACTCTGGCCTGGGGCTGGAGGAGGGGCTCCTGCAGGGGACTGGGGCTCCCATTTTCTGGGCTGATGACATTCAGGAGCCTGTGCCGGGCGGGAGAGTCAGCACCGGGGCAGCAGGGCTTGGAGGGGAAGGAAAGGGCGCGATGGCTGGGACAGGAGGGGCTGCCTGGATCTGGCAGGGAACAGACACGGCTGATGAACTTGCCACAAAGGCACAGGCGGTGGCAAAGCCCGGTGTGTGACCGGCACCTGCAGGGGGAAACATGAGCACAGAAGGAGTCTGAGCCTGAGCGACCGATGTCTCAGAGAAGAGCCAGAGGCACCCTTCACACTGACCTTGATGAGCCCGGGAGGAGGTTTCTCGTAGCTGGAAAGAGAGAGAAGACAGACCGTCACCCGCCACGTCAACAGGAGCCCAACGAGCAAAAGGCAACTGTAGCTACACTACAAAGGGTGCTTTAAAAAATATATATATATATGTATTTTATTGATTTTTCACAGAGAGGAAGGGAGAGGGATAGAGAGTTAGAAACATCGATGAGAGAGAGAGATCGATCAGCTGCCTCCTGCACGCCCCCTACTGGGGATGTGCCCACAACCAGGATACATGCCCTTGACCGGAATCGAACCTGGGACCTTTCGGTCCGCAGGCCGACGCTCTATCCACTGAGCCACACCGGTTTCGGCAGGCCTCCAGTTTTTAATAAAAACCTAAAAGTACATTATGTCTAAAGCAGTGACTAGAACACGCCCAACATTCGAGATCACATATAAACAAACTGATGTTCTCCCACATCCTGCCGAGACGTAGGACTCCGACTCCCTGAAGCTGTAACTCACTGCCGTCTTAGCGCAGCTCACCTGCCGGAAGGTGAGTCTCTGGCCCCAACTCCTTCTGCTGAGCTGGAACCGGCCTCTGGGTGTCCCCACCCGCCCCCCAAAACCTGGTCACAGTCCCCAGGCCTGGAGAGGGGTCCGCACGCTGCCCGCGGACAGCCCTCTCCAGCCTCGGGGATGAGCCCGCACCCAGGGGCTCCCTTCCCCGAGGACCGCGTCTCCCCTTCCATCAGCCGCACCTCGCAGAGATGTGAGCGGGCTCCTGGCGGCCCTCCGACCCGGACGCCGCCGCCAAGGGACAGGCGCCCACGCGCACTTCTCTGCATGCATTCATTCACTCATTCATTCATTCACTCACTCATGCATTCATTTACTCATTCATTCATTTACTCACTCATTCATTCCCTCACTCATGCATTCATTCACTCATTCATTCATTCACTCACTCATGCATTCATTCACTCATTCATTCATTCACTCACTCATTCACTCACTCATTCATTCATTCACTCATTCATTCATTCACTCACTCATGCTTTCATTCACTCACTCATGCATTCATTCACTCATTCATTTATTCACTACTCATGCATTCATTCACTCATTCATTCATTCACTCGCTCATGCATTCATTCGCTCATGCATTCATTCGCTCATGCATTCATTCGCTCATTCATTCACTCACTCATGCATTCACTCACTCATTCATGCATTCACTCACTCATGCATTCATTCACTCACTCATTCATTCACTCACTCATTCATTCATTCACTCACTCATTCATTCACTCACTCATTCACTCACTCATGCATTCATTCACTCATTCATTCACTCACTCATGCATTCACTCATTCATTCATTCACTCACTCAT
>PVJN01049149.1:0-15335 GCA_004026805.1 Lasiurus borealis
CCACGGAGACGGGCTGGACCCACAGAGATGGGCAGGATCCATGGATTCGGACAGTACCCACAAGATGTGCAGGACCCACGGACACTGGGGTGTGTAATTGTATTTAGAATGTGTGTGAGAGTTTTTAATGATATTGAACTCATTTTTTGTCTTTCTTTTGCCCACTCTTTCTTAGGGAATATCAGTAATTATTCTGTAGAAGTTTAATGAATTTAGACATAAGGAAAGCGATCTCAAGTGAAAGTGGTTAACCAACAAATCCATTACATGGCATCAACCACACTTCCTTCCATGCCCTCCCTCTCTTTCTGCCTGCCCAACTCACCACTAAGAGACCAAAAAGCCAGGTGTGCATCACTGAGGTTACTTCAAGCTGTTTGCACCCTGATGACCTTTTAGAAATCTACATCCCTCACTGCTGTTTGTCGAGCAGCTTGAGCATCCCTCAGTCAGGCTGCTGGCAGCATTGCAGGGAGCCCTGGCAGATGGCATTGCCCCTGCAGTGGGAGCAGAAATGTGCCTCTGGCCCTGTGTCCCAGCCACCTGCATGGGCATGTGTATAAGAGACAGAGAACTGGCTTTAGTGTCCTGGAGAGATGGAGAGACGTGACCTTTGTGGGCTATTGGACTCACCCATTTGGAGATGCCATGTACACCAGCTCGTCTGTCCTTCCACCCTGCTGGTTCCAGCCCTGAACCCTCACCCATCTAGTCTGTGTGCTGATTTTATCTGGTGTCCAGGTGGGCAGCTTGGGCACAAGGAACCTAATGAACTAGAAATGTAAGGTTGTCAAGAAGTGCACTCTCCAGACTCCTGACTCTATCAGGCACACTGGATTTTCAAAGCAAAACTTGTGTTTGATGCATATCTTGTTCATGCCAAAGTACAAAAACAGTTTTGATGTAAGGATTGAAATAAAGCAATCAATATATTTCCTCCCCTCAAGTAGTTTTTGCTCTAATGCAGGTGAAATATTTATTTCCAAGGATGAGGATAAAACTTCTAATTCTTCTCTGTATAATTTTAATATCTAGAATAGAGTAATAGTCCTGTTGTGTGTGTGTGTGTGTGTGTGTGTGTGTGTGTGTGTAATTGTTCTTCCTTCCTCCACAAACATTGACTGGCAGACTCTTGTTTGTTTTAAGTGAAAGTGAGATCCCCTGGAAGATGCAGGGCTGCTGGCGTGGGCTGCAGAGGAGGTGGCTGCTGTTTGGGTTCAGACCTTTTCATTCACTCAGCAGCTGCCAGCAGGTTGCACAGTCACCCCCTGGCTCGGTGCTGGGAGGGAGCCCTCCCCTCACCTGGACAGGCTCACAGAAGGAGCCCACCTGCAGGCTAGGTCATGATTCCAGGTCTATGTACAGCAGAAGCCCACGTTCTGAATGTGAAATGTGGTCCTTTGGCATAAACATCAATGTCCAAGCCATGCCATGGTGCCACACACTCTGTGTTTTTAGAAGAAAAAGCATTTGAAATTAGAGATCAGAGTAGCTGGTTTCCCCCTCTGTTCTTTTTGGGCCATGTAAACACCATCTGACAAAATCTACACTTCTTTTATTTTCCTACTAGTGATCTATTGTGTGAAATCATACAAGACCCACCCCCCTCCCGCCATGGGACCACCCCTAGTCCCAGCATCCTGCCTCATGTGGTCGGTGCACCATAGAATGGCCCCAAGTCCTAGAGTGGTGCCCCACTACCCCACCCCCGCTGCCCTGCCCCCGCTGTGCATGCTGCCATCTTGTGATGGCATTATGGCGCCAGGGTCAATTTGCATATTACCTCTTTATTATATAGAATTTAATATTTTAACTACAGTTTACATTCAATATGATTTTGCATTGGCTTTAGGTGTGTAGCATATTGGCCGGACAATCATATACTTACAAAGTGTTCCCCTGATGTTTCCAGTACTCACCTGGCACCACACACAATTACCATGATATTATTGACTCTGTTCCCTGTGCTGTAATCTCCATCTTTGTGCCTGTTCTGCAACTTCCAATGTGTATTTCTCAGTCCCTTCCCCATTTCCCCCCAACCTCCCTGCCATCTGGCAACCATCAGTCCACTCTGTATCTTCGTCGGTTTCTGTTTTGTTTATTTATTTTGTTCTTTAGATTCTACATTTAAGTGAAATCATGTGGTACTTGCGTTTCTCTGGCTGTTTTATCTCACTCAGATAATCCCCTCTAGGTCCATCCATGCTGTGGCAAGTGGCAAGACTTCATTCTTTATGGCCAAGTCATGTTCCCTTGCATGCGTGTCCCACAGCTTTGTTATCCACTTTTCTCCTGGTGGGCACTTGCCTGTGTCCCCGTCTTGGTGGTTGGGAATAATACCATGGTGACCACAGGGGCACATCTCTTTCTCGCTAAATCTGCATCTCTGACCTGCACTCTTCTCATGCTCAAGAAAAGAAGAGGAGAAGAAAGGTCAGCATGGGCGGAAGGCAATTTCCCTTGGTCCAACACTTGGTGCCTGGTCGTTTTCTCTGCTCTGAAGAGAACTGCTCTCAATGATCTATTTCTCAGCTGTTTCAGGCACCATGGAGGAGGCCAGACAGCCTGAGGCCCTGCGTAAGCCTGGTGGTTTTCTGCAGGGAAATCCGGGGGACCAATAGGACAGGAGGAAGATTCCTGGCTCTCATAAAGTTCTTGATCCCACATGTACTCATGAGGGAGGAACAGTTACAGATCCTGCGTGAGAAGAAAAGTCTGAACTGCTGGGAAGGGTCCCTGGGGCGTCTGAACCTCCCCTCACTGTGCCGTCTCCCCACACTCGTGTCACTGAGGTGAAGTTCCCAACCAGGTTTCCAACACCATGCCCAGGCCACCAGGTCATGAGGGTGCAGGCTTATTGTAAGCCAAGCGGGGCGAGGTGGCTAACTGACCTGATCCGGCCATTGTTCAGCGTGGAGGCCACCAGGGAAGAATGGTCC
This sequence comes from Lasiurus borealis, assembly GCA_004026805.1. Lineage (NCBI taxonomy): Eukaryota > Metazoa > Chordata > Mammalia > Chiroptera > Vespertilionidae > Lasiurus > Lasiurus borealis. The sequence continues at coordinate 2,943 of PVJN01049149.1, forward strand.
ATTAGCTCCGTTTGGGGAAAATCAGTGGGTTCATGAGGGACATTCAAAACCAAGGGAGATGCCACCCCCCCCCCATTCGCCCCTGAGCAAGTCCATAAGGCAGCATGAGCCTGGGCTGCCGTGGATGCTGGCTGGCAGCTGTGAGCAGGGGCGTGTCTCGGTCCTGAGTTGATGCCTCACGGTGATGCCACGTGAGAGGCTCGGAGTCTCTCTAGCTTTCTAAGCTGCACCAGTGGCTGCGGCCAAAACTCCACAGTTGGTGTTTAAGAAGGAAGCGAGGCGGGAGCTGTGTCTGCAGAGGGCGTGGAGGTGAAGACTGCATGGCACAGGCGGGCGGTCCTGTGACCACATGTGCGGGTTCCGCTGCCCCTGCAAATGTGGCCTGTGTTGGGGTGAGCTCTGAGCTGGTGACAGGTGCCTTTGTCAAGCTCTCCTCAGCGGGGACATGTCTGTTTTCATCATCAGCTGACATCTGTCGAGCACTTGCTGCTTTGGGTCTCCCAAGCATGAAGTTGTATTGGCCACTTTGGCATCTCTCATATAAGTGGGTGCAGTCATCTTTCTGGAGGGAGGACTCAGAGACTGATGTCACACATGTCCAGGGAGCTGAGACATGCCCTCCTCACACAGCTCAGCATTGCTCTCCCCTCCCCGCCCCCGTGCTCTGACCACAGGGCTCTGGGGGAGGGCAGCACGCCCGCCTTAGTTTGGTTGGACTTTGGGAGCAGTTCCAAGACTCTGGAGCTGCCCCCAGCCTGTGGGAACTTAACCAGCTCTGGTGGGCTTCTCGCCACTGGGGAGTGGGCAAGGCTGTTGAGAGGCACTGTGAGATCGTTACAGGTGAAACCGGAGCCAAAACTCTGGTATGACAAACGCTCATCACACACGCACTCACCCACGCACTCACACTGTCTGTTTTCTCTGACCACAGAGCTCCTGGTTACAAGCTTCCTTCTGCATTTGCCCCCCCTCCACCCCAATTTCTCACCCTCACCTTGTCATTTTTCCCAGGTGCTCCTCTTCAGGCAATTTCTCGGTATTTCTGGTCCCATAAGCACTGTTTTGCCTAGGAGGAGGGTGTATTTCTTGAATGTTCTGAACTTTAACATGGCTTAGAAGTCATGCTACTAACCGCCACCCATGGAGCTTGTGGGGTCCCTTGACCTCCCCGGAACCTTTCATGGAGGTTACTGTCCCTGTTCCCTGCATGAGGAATGAGACCCTCAAGGAGAGGCTGAGTCACATTTCCTCCCTCCATGCCCTCTACCAGCCATCCACGTAGGAGGGATGAGGGGCTGTTTAGCAAATTATTTTTTGGTTGAACCTCTGTCCAACAAGAACATTTTCCTCCCTGGAACACTCCTGCCTGGCCTGGGTGCTCAGGAGCCCTGCCTGCCACAGCCTCAGGGACAGACGGAATGGCTTCATTTCACACACAGACTGGGTCCATTCGATTCCTCGTGAGAGTGCACTCCTTCTGTACACGCTAGCCGGGGAGGCATGTTTAAAATCCATGGCCCAGCGTGGCTCAGTGGTTGAGCGTTGATCTAAGAACCTGGAAGTCACGGTTTGATTCCTGGTCAGGGCACATTCCTGGATTTTGGGTTTGATCCCCACTGGCATGTAGGAGGCAGCCAATTAATGTTTTCTTTCTACCTCTCCCTTCCTCTCTGAAATTAATAAAAATATATTTTAAAAATTTTAAATAAATAAAAAGAAAATCCACAGGACTTTTGTTGGAGTCTCTCTTCTGGATGGAAATTCCACTTCTCAAGAAATGGAATGATAGTTTTAGATTAGGTGTTTAATGATCCAGAGAGAGTCATGTGGTCCTATCTGCTTTATTTTTATTAAAAACTGAAGATTTGGAAGGTGCTTTTATGATTTATTGAGAATTGTGCCAAGACTGTCAGTATTCACTAAATATTGTTTTTAAAAATTACTTTAATCCTCACCTGAGGATACGTTTTTATTGATTTTAGGGAGAAAGGGAGACAGAGGGAGAGAGAAACATTGATGTGAGAGAGAAACATCGGTCAGCTGCCTCCCATATGTACCTTGACCGGAGATTGAGCCTGCAACCTGGGCCTGTGCCCTGATCAGAATTTGAACCCACAACCCTTCAGTGCTGGAGGCGAGGCTCCAACCAGCTGAACCCCTCCAACCAGGACTTAATACACACTATTACTACACAGAGAAAGCCACAGTTAGTTCCATGATTCAATGTTCAGGCCAAGAGCACATTTTTAATGAGTTCAAAAAACAAACATAAGTGTCGCCTCTCTGTTACGGATATCTTACCTGTTTGGAGCTTTATTGCTAGGAACTGCCAAGTAACAGACATACATCATTTTAATTGAACCTTAAGCCTGACACTTTTATTGGGAGAAAAAATACATCTCCAGTTATTTTTTAGACATAAACTGCTAAGCCTATGCTCCCTGGTGAAGCCTGCCTGGAGTCGGGCGGCCTTACCTTCCCTCTCCCTCCCCCTGCCTCAGGGTAGAGAAAGCCATCCTACTTCATGTCCTGACTGAGCTCTGGCAAACCGGCAGAGGACTTCTCCAAGAAGCTGTGCAAGGTGGCTGCATTGTGTCCAGGTTACATCATCAAATACAATGCTCCTGTGCCAGGCACACCCGTGGCATATGATCCAGGGTTTGTTTGTGGGGATCTCCTCCCCCTGGCCCTTCACTCCTCCCTGTCCCCCGGAAGCATGACGAGGCCCCACTGTCTCCAGCTATTCATTCCTGTGCGATCAGTCTTTCACATCCTTCGGTCATCTCTGTGGCGTATAAGTCAGGGCAAAAAGTTTATATTTTGATGAGACAAGAATGCAGATATAATTATGACAAAATGGAACCTACAGCCCAAGCAACATGATTTGGAAGAGCTGAGCACTCTGCCCGATACTTGGGTATCTCCTGTCCGGATCCAGAAAAGTCCTGGTGGCTCAGTGTGTGTCAGTCAGGAGCACGTCCCTCCCACATCGTTTCTTTTGTCCGTTTCAGTACCTGAGTAGCCACATGTAGGAACATTTGCAGGCTTCCATCCTCATCATCCTGTGATCTGTGTTATTGTTGCAAAGAAATAACTCCACTCTGTTTTCTGTCATGATTTTCTCTGGAGAGTTAGCTGGGTCTGAATTTGTAACCTTTCCCAGGGTTGAAGGCAAATAGACTAATCCCCCGATTCCCCACCAGGGATGGAAGGAGGGAGGGAGGTAGAGGATTGTCCCCCTCAGTCAGACGGTACCTAGGGAATCCCAGGGAGCAGGTTGAGCTACCGCTGCAAAAAGCACAGGGCTCAGAGAAAGGCCTTTGTGAGAGAGGTGAGAAAGCCTGCATCCAGGCTCTGTGGTCAGCCTTCCTGTTTTGCTTGATGTCTGTGAGCCACAGATTACTCTTAGGTCGGTATAAAGATGGAAACATCTGGGGGAATGTTCTGGGCTCCCGAGCAATGTTGAGAAGTTAGAGCAAACCCTTGGAACTATGGGCATCTGGACAAAGTTGGACAACAATGTTTACTGGAATGAGAGGGTAAAGAGCAATTTAGATGTTTCTAGTAGGTATTTTATAGGCAGAATAGCCATGTTCCTCGCTTCTTAGGACACTCCAGTTCCTGACCATGGCTCTGGCTTGCATTTAATACCGTCCTCTCGGTGCCCATCAGTGCTTCAGTTTGGGCAGCAAGTCATGTGGTCAGCGTCTTATTGATGAAGAATTAATATCTAAAATAGTGTTGATTTTAAGGGCCCCTTTTCCTATGTGTCAATCTGGTGTTTGTGCCCATTTCTAAGGAAAAGGACAGAACTTTGCCCAAGCCGCTGTGAAGTTTCCTGCTGCTGTAGACAGGGAGTGCAGAACTCAGAACCATCCTGTCTGTGCAGCATCCACCGCGAGGCGGGGAGATGGGAAAAGCCCAGAAATAACGGGGTGTGAGAGTGTGCGAACCTTCCCTCTATTAGGAGCTGCTCCTTAAGCATCACTATTTCACAGCAAAGAAAAAAGAGATTGAAGCCTTGTGAGACATGCAAAAGAAATTTCACCTGCGGAGGCCATTATGGTTCCACTCTGCCCTCACAGGAATGCCGTCACTCAGTAATACCGATGCTGAAGCATGAACAGGAATGCCGTTTGCGTGCTTTCCCCGGCTTCTTCCCGCAGCCTCAGATTTGCTAAAACCCCACTCTGTGAGCCATGAGCTCAGGGAGGTCGTCTTGGGGCCATAGAACAAGTGTAAAGGGAAACCTCTGTCACTCGGATCTCCACGCCCCACCCTCTGATCATCGTCGCCCCCACCCCCCGCTTGTCCCGCCCTCCAATCGCCCCGCACTCTCCCGCCCCCCTTGACTTGCAAGGGAATCCTGTCTTTGACCAGAAGGGGAAAGAAGTCCCTGGGAACAGGCTTTGCTCCAGGTGTAGGTATGCTGCTCAGAAAATAATCCCTGAGCCCTGAGTCCACAGACGATGAGGCCATGTTGGCGAGAACACTGCAGTCAAGGCTCCTAGGACTGAGCCTGGGATAACTGCAGTCAGACCCCACCCCCACCCGCAGGAGAAGGGCATTTCTATTTCATAGCGCAACAACCACCACCGTGGCTTTAGATGAACGTAATGTGATAAATGCTACTCTAGCATATATATAAAGTGAGGGAGAATGAAGGGAGGAACGGGATGGGGCAGGAATCGCTATGGCAGGAACGTGTCTGCCTGGGGTGCTCTGAAATAGGAGGGAAGCCTTGGGTGTGCTGTGATTTCAGTTAGTGTCAAGGAACCAGGGGATATTGAATCAGAAGGGAGCCTTAGCGATCATTAATAATCCCAGAGGAGAAAAAGACAATCCATAGAGATAAAGGATTTACCGAACTTCCGTGTTTACATGTTAATTGGTGGCAGGAACCAGGTTCACACACATCCTCTGCCTCTCCAACTCAGCCCTGTCCCCAGAGAGCAGAGCAGAGCCTGTGGTCACATGTGACAGGACGAGGTTGGACTTCAAACCTGTCACTTCACGGACATTGGCCAGGTCTGGAATCCCCCATTGGGTCATTTCTTCCTATTTCTTACCCAGGAGTTTCTAACCCTCCTCTGGTAGCACAGCCAGGATGGTTTAGAAATGCCACAAGTACTTCCGAATGGGGACAGCCCTGATGACAGGATCCTGCAGCTCCATAACACCCATTATAATTTCCCCATAACAATTTTGAATAGGACATTGAAACCACTGCTTTTAACCTTAGATGTCTCTTTGAGAGGCACAGATGGGAGGGCACTGCTGTTTCATCTATTTTGAGGTTTACTTAAATGCTCCTCATCGACGCTTTGGTGTACACATTTGTTGTTGGCGTCTGATTTCAACACATCTTTCCTATGCAAAACACTGGGTTTCCAAGATCGCTGGGGCCAAGGGAGGTAATTCCTGAGGGCTGCCTGCCCCCACCCTGAGCACGGCCAGCGCCATAAAGATGCAATTGATGAGCAGCATCCTGAGATGCGTCTAGTACGGCTGAGAAATGGAATTTTACATTTTCTTTTGTTCCGGTGAATTCAAACTAAATAGCCACAAGCGGCCAGCCCTGGGTATGTGTACCACACAGTCCCAGGCTCTGGTATTGCTTGGGGGAGTGTGGGCACATCATGACCCCTGCATGGGGAGGGGCAGGAGATGGGTGAGCAGGTCGTTACTAGAGAGGAGGGACCAAGGTTAGGTTGTGAGTGAGAACAAGGTCCTTTGGGTTGGAATGGGAGGGAGTTCAGGGGAATTCTGGCAAAGAACTGGTACTTTAATTCTGATCATTGAGCTGAGACTACTGTATACATGAGAGATAAACATAAAGAGGAAGACACTTTAAAAAATCTTTTTGTTGATTTGAGAGAGAGAGAGGGAGGGAGAGAGAGAGAAACATCCATTGGCTACTTCCTGCACAAACCCTGGCTGGGGATTGAACCCACCACCTGGGCATGTACCCTGACATAGAATCAAACCGGCAACCTTTCTTTTTACGGATGATGCCCAACCAACTGAGCCACACAGGTGGAGTCAGAGGAAGACATTTCTAACAAGGGAGAATGTCTGCAGATCAGCGTGGTGTGGGGAGCAGAGGGACTGCCCGGAGGTGAGGGAGCAGTAGCTGGGTGAGGAGTCCCTGTTCTCTTCTGTAGTGCTAGCCCTGCCTTCCACAGTGGGGGCTGTTTTGTACTCCAGCCTCCTCTCCTGAACCAGGGGCAGACCTAATGACTAACTTCCCTCCTGTTAGCCATAGGAGTCTTCACTCACTGCTCCCTGTGACCGATTCCCTCCAGATCATGTGCACCTTGGTGTCGCCGTGGCACTGGCAATATTCCTGGAGATCTCTGGGAAAAGGGATCAATTGGTGATAGTGATTGATCAGCTCCCACCAACACCACAGTTTCAGGCTCTGAGTGCATGCACCCTCACTGCCTTAGTTCCTCCTCTTTCCGCTACCTTAGACCCAGAGACAAGAGGCTTTCTGTGGGGCCCATGTGAAGACTGAGCAGAGCCCTGCTGGTGCCTCTGTGGTTACAGCATCTGCTTGTGGGTTTGATTCTCTGTCAAGGACATATATTGGGTTGCCATTTAACTCCCCGACGCAGTTGTGGCGCTTAAGTGAGGCAGCCAGTCGATGCATCTCACATATCTCTCTCTCCCACTCCCTCCTTTCTTAGCTCCCTTCCACTCTCTCTAAAAATCCATGGATAAAACACCCTCTGATGAAGATAACAGCAAAGAGACTGAGTGTGCAAGGGATGAGCTGGGAGGCTCGGTCGTCTGCCAGGGCCTCATACGCAGTCCCCAGGGCACGGGGCCGTTGAGCAGCTTTTTGTGAGAACAGACTATTTTTTCCATGACATACCTGCTGGCAAGACACACCCTCGGTCCCTGCAGCAGCGTTCAGTCAGAGGAGTCGCCGGCAGAGCAGGGCTGCAGATGACAAGGAAGAGCTCCGCTTTTAAGGAAGCCGCTCAGGCATTTGATCCCGAGGCCCTGGGTCCTCTCTCTATCCTGGACAAGCACAGTACCATGGGGAGGGCTGTGCATAGGTGCAGAGCAGGAGGGAGCTGCTGGGTAAGGAGGGATGACTTTGAATGGTGCTCTGGAAAGGACAGCATCTCGGCCACTCTCATGGGCTCCACCTGCGCCCGGCAACCTGGCACCTTCCAGGGCGGGCATGGCACAGGTGCAGGGATCAGCAACACGGCAGCGGTGGTTACATATAGAGACCAGCGTGCAGTTAAAAGCCTACTGACAAATACAGCCACATTCTCAGGGTCCATGGAAAATGCTCCTTCTTTTCCCCAAAAATAGGTCACTAGACATGTGCCTAGCAAAGACTGGGATGTTTTCATGTTGGCGTGCTAGATGAAATACCGCAGTTGCATGTATGTTCGTTTGGGAGTACCTTTCATATTTTCAGTGATTTGTGGAATGGGGGTGTGGCCAAGGGTCACAACAATTCACAACGAGGGGATAGAAAGCGTGTTCTCCTTCATGTCTTGACCGCAGCGCTAGACACGGTCCGATGCAGGCTCTGACTGGCCTGGGGTGGGGAGTCCCAGGATCTGTGTCTCCCCCCTCCCCCCTAATGAGGCTGCCACGGGCCCCTGGAGAGGCATCAAGTAGGAGAGCTTCGGGGTCACTGTTTGTGTCCTCTTGCCATCGGTGTGTCCCGGGAAGCAGCTGTCCAAGTTTAGATGGGAATCTCCTGGATAGTGCCGACTGGAGGACACAGATCGGGAGGTTCAGAGTAGTGGGCTGCTCACGGGCGGGTTTAGAGAGCATGAGGACGCGGAGATTCTGGATTTCCTCTACAGAGAAGCAAAGTGCCGTCGTCTCCCTTTGTGGGCCCCATGAACAACTAGTTTCATCTCCGAGACCTGGCCCCAGAGTTAGGCCCTTGCCCCCTGTTCCCCCCGCCCTGACACTGCTCCCAGGGTCCTTGGCAGCCCTGGGCTTTCATCATCGGGAACTGTGGGAAACACTGGCCTTGGCCGGGGAATATGTGTGTAGTCCTGAGCACTGGTGTACCGAGGGAGAGGCTGGAGGCAGGGCTGTGTCCCCCCAGGAGGCAGGACTGTGTCCCCCCAAGAGGCAGGGCTGGGTTTTCCCAGGGGGCAGGGCTATGTCCAGAGTGATGGCAGATGCAGCAGCTCTGTCTGGGTGGGGACAGCAGCTCAGATCTCCGTAAGATAATGGCAAACGTTCCCTTTTGGCTCTTTAAATAATTATGCTTCAAGCATATTTGTTTTTCCTTCTTTCCTGGTGTCTTGGAGGAAAATCTACCTTAAACTCTACCACCCAGTTTGGAGAGCGATGGCATGTTTGCCTCTGGGAGGAAATATGCATATTTCTTGGTGTTTTGCTTTTTTCCAATTGAGTGTTATTACACTATATTTGATTTCTAGGCAGTCTTTAATGTGAAGGACACATTTATTTTCTATGAATTGTTGGGAAAACACGGGACTTGGTTGGAAAGTCTGTAAGGAGGATTCTCCAAAAGGAGGGAATCTCTGGGGGGACTTTGCCCAAGGCAGCAGCCCTGGCCTTGACTTTTCCAAATAAGTCCAAGCCCCAGGTGTTTCCAGAATCTCTCTGTTTAGTCTTTAAAGACCTGACCTTGTAGAAGCAGGTGCTTTCTCCAGGATACTTACCTGCTGATTGTATCCAGAGGTTAATTTTAGTTCAAGCTGTTGCTACAATAAAAGCCTAAGGAGGCAGGCAAACAGGACTGCTTTTTACTTCTAAAGCAAAACAGTCCCTTAGCCTCTCTTCACAGAAACGTGTGTCAGAGTAGCCATTCACCGTCGCTCAGGGTCTCCCAGTCAGCCCGATATGGTCCCCGTTTTGAAACCTCTAGCCCAGTAGTCAGCAAACTCATTAGTCAACAGAGCCAAATATCAACTGTACAATTGATTGAAATTTCTTTTGAGAGCCAGATTTTTTTTAAACTTAAACTTCTTCTATCGCCACTTCTTCAAAATAGACTCACCCAGTGATATTTTGTGGAAGAACCACACTCAAGAAGCCAAAGAGCCTCATGTGGCTCTCGAGCCACAGTTTGCCAACCACAACTCTAGCCTATTCTTGCCAGGTTGGCAGTGAGGTGGCAGGGCCTGTGAAGTGGCAGAGCCTGTGGTGTGATTCTAGCTTAATTCGGGAGCCGCAAGGCTGATGCTGCCAAGGCTGAGCTGCCAGGCCATGTGGGAGACATAGCACAGATTGCTCTTCCTGCAACACTAAGGGGGTGAGGAAGGGAGGGGAGAGCCAGACCTAGCTCCTTTTATCATAAGGGGCACCACGGAGTAAAAGAGTGCTTCTCATCGCTGCCAAACTCGGCATCAGAGAATCAAAACTTTCACATTCAACTAGGATTTAGGATCTGAGAGCAACATTCAATTTGATATTTGGATATGTATTCAACATCTGACTTCATGTACTTTTATTGTTCAGGTCAGTCAGCGTTAAGTGACATTGTGTGCTGATTTCTTTCTCTCTTTTTAATTGATTTTAGAGAGGAAGGGAGAGGGAGAGAGAGATAGAAACACCAGTGACTAGAGAGAATCATTGATTGGCTCCCTCCTGCATGCCCCACACTGGAGATCGAGCCCGCAATCTGGGCATGTGTCCTGACCAGGAATCAAACCATGACCTCCTGGTTCATAGGTCAATGCTCAACCACTGAACCACGCTGACTAGGCTTCTGCTGATTTTTTTCAAGCCTTTTAAAAATGCCCTCTCTTGCCCAGGCAGTGGCTCAGTTGGTTGGAGCATCATCCTTACACCCCAGGTGGGGGATCCATCCCTGGTCAGAACACGTACCCAGGTTGCAGGTTCCATCCCTATTCAGGGCAGATACAGAAGGTAGCCATTGATGTTCTACCCCCTCTCCCCTCCCCTCTCCTCCCCTTCCCTCCCCTCTTCTCTCTCCTCCCCTCCCCTACCTTCTCCTCCCCTCCCCTCCCCCACCCTTTCCTCTCTCCTCCCTCCCCTCCCCTACCCTACCCTCCTCTTCTCTCTCCTCTCCCCTCCTCTCTCTCTCCCCTCCTCTCCCCCTTTTCCCTGTTTCTAAACATCAATAAGCATATCCTCGGGTGAGGATTTTAAAACATTAGAAACACTCACTGTCACAGACAAAAGGTTTACAGCACGGAAGAGGATGTATTGAATTCACATTCCTTGGAGTCAGTTGGGATTAGAAATCAGAGTTTAGAGACTGTTCCCCTACTATGTTCCCAGGACACTTTTATAACAAAATAGAACAAATATAAAATAACACTAGAGAGGAGGTGTGATGTCAGCGCCGTCGCTCTATTATGTGCTCACAGAATTATTCTGGTCATAGCCATCTGGTCAACGCTCCTCTTCTGAAGGTTCATATGCACAGAGTCTGTATTTTGTTGCTTGTTTTTGAAAAGATGGAGAGGAAAACTTTGAAGTCACAAAAATGTTCAATGGTTGTTTGATCTTTAAGAATGGCTTTCATTTTTAACTTTATTTTCAGGGACTCTATAATTTCATTTCTGCGGTTGCTATTTAGCTAACAGGTGATTTTCAGCCTGTCTTTTCTAAGCCTGGAGGAAATATGACTAAACTGGGGTTCGTTGGAGGTTCTGAGTCTTTTCCAGAGCATTTTCTGGTGGGCTTTGCTGGGGGCTCCTGTACCTTCAAAAGAAGCCCGAAGTCATCGAAGCAGAACCTACTATGCACAAATGGACTCCTCATTGGTCGGGTTAACACTCCGGCGCCCTGGGCCAGCAATTCCACTGCCTGTTACTTAAACCCAAGAAGTAATCACACCTGTGCCAGCACAGAAGGAAGGGTGTTCCTCACAGCATCATGTCCAGAAAGTCTGAAGGGACAGCATTCTACCTTACCTTTGAGGGACACGACATCGGTGGTTAAGAATTAGACCTTGTTAAAGAGAGGGTAGCACATCGTTCACACCCATAGGAAATTATGTCCAGGCCTGTGGGAATGCTTCTACTCCAGTAAGAAAATATCACACACAATATAGACAGTATATGGCCAGTGTACATATGCGGCACGCGTGCATGTGTGGGGAATGGGCTGGAAATAGTAAAAATGAAAGTGATTATTTCCACATCTCCTGGGGTGAGGTGTGCAGGGCAAAGCTGAGAAGAAACTACAGTGGAACGGCTCTTATCAGCTCCCAGTTGTGACCTTGCCTTCCACCTGGAGGAGGGAAAAACCTAGCTGTCCCCGTGCTGGTCAGAGGGTCCCACGGGCTGGAGCCATAGGGGCGGCCAGCTGAGTGGGTGTGCAGCCAGATTCTCTCCAGGATGAGGTGAGGGGAGCTGGGCTTCCTAGAATCTCCCCCAGGAAGGGCAAGGACGCTGTGAACGGGAAGGTGGTGGGCACATCTGGGACGGTCTAGCCCTTGAAGGCAGCACAGGCATGTGCTTCCCTGCTCCCGAATTATCTGCTTAGCAGATGGCGTGAGAGGTTCCTTTGAAACAAACTCCCAGGGCCGCATCGGAGCATCCATGTGAGCCCCTGCGGTGGCACGGCGGTGTGCTGGGCACAGCTCACATTGCTTGCCCGTGAGCGGCTGCAGAACCTGTGGCGCTGCTTAGGGTGGGCAAGGTTCCATCTGACCAGGGCTGCAGGGGGCTAAGAGCAGAATCACACAGGAGGCTGCGGACAAGAGGGGCCAGGATCCACGCATGGCGCTGCCCCTTGGACCAGAGGGCTCCTGATCACATCTTCTCTGGGTCCTGGCTCCCAGGGCCCCCTTCATCCTGCAGCGGCCCATGCTCTGCGTCTGACTTGGGACCTTAAAGGCATTGCTGGGAAAGCACCGATCAGTGTGCAGTTTTGGTGCTGTGGCTGTTAGTAGGAGCTTAGTGGGATATAATAAAATGACATATTCCCGTGTCTCCAGTGTTGGATCTGGAGCCACCCTTATCAAAAGACTGGAGGGCCCAGTACACGACATTCATGCACGGGAGTGCGGAAAGGGGTGGGTGTCCCTCAGTCTGGCCTGCAATGACACCAGCATCCCTCACCCCGACCTCTAGCCAGAGGCTCCTCCCCTCCCTCCGCACAGCCTCTGGGAAGATGCTTGTCCTGGGGCCTCCTCAGGGCCCTGGCCCTTGAGGCTTGGGCTTGGGCTCCCAGGTCCCTCTTCCCTGCCAGCGTGGTGCACATCAACTGCCGTGGGGGCCACGCTTCAGGAGTCACTGTGCCACTTGCCAGCACAGGGAGTGGGGGGGGGGGGAGCCGTGGCAGCAGTGCTTTGATGTCTGCAGCGTGCCCGCCGGACCCCTCTCCACAGTGGCCGCATGCTGGGCGTGTCCGCACTGTGGGCAGGGGCTTTCAGTCTGTGACTGCGGGCTGCAGGTGGAGGACTCC
>PVJN01049150.1:0-15337 GCA_004026805.1 Lasiurus borealis
TGTTAATTCTTAGGGGGAAAGGGGTGAAGGGTGTACAGGGAGAGACTGGACAAAAATCATACACCTATGGATGAGATCAATGGGAGGGAGCTAAGGGCAGAGGGAGGGTGGGAGCTGGGTGGAGGGGTGCTATGGAGGGGAAAAAAGAGAAACAAATGTAATAATCTGAATAATAAAGATTTAATTTAAAAAAATAGTAGAAGAAAAATAGCACAGCCAGTGTGGCTTTATGGTTGAGCATCACATCATGAATCAGGAAGTAAAGGTTCAATTCCTGGTCAGAGCACATACACAAGGCTAAATTCCCAGCAGGGGGTATGCAAGAGGCAGCCAATCAATGACTATCTCTCATCATTGATGTTTCTATTTCACCCTCTCCCTCCCTCTCTCTATAAAAATTAATAAAAACATATTTTTAAAAAATAGTATAAGAAAGGTAAGTAAAGAAAGAGTGTGACAAGACCCTCAGATCATTTGACAAGTGTTAAAAGACCAATTTACTGCAGATGTAATAAAGCAAAAATAAACGGTTTAAAAAATGAAATCAATGGTTCAATCACTAGGGGAAACCATAGTTCACTGACAATATTTTCAGTCATTTTTTTTCCTTTTGCATCTTATTTTGATAATTATTCTTGCTCTATTTTCAGTTCACTCATTTTCTTTTTTCTTTTCTTACATGTTTTATGTCTCTACTTAATATTGCCAATCCTTTCTCTAGCTTCTTTAACAATTGGAACCTATTATTCTAAAAATGTTATTATTTGCATCAATACTTGGTAAGTTTCTTCTCATTATTGGCCATATTTCCTGACTTTTTACATGTCTGGTAATTTTTTACTGTATCTCAAACATTGTAAATTTTACTTTGTTGGATGATGGATATTTTTCTATTTCTGTAAATATTCTTTGGGTATTTTGGGGTTTTTGTTGTTGTTGGGGGGGGTTGTTTTGTTTTGTTTTGTTTGGGTTAATCCTCACCCCAGGATATTTTTTCCATTGATTTTTTTAGAGAGAGTGTAAATGAGGGAGAGAGACCTGGAGAGAGAAACATTGATTTGAGATACATTGATTGGTTGCCTCTCACACTCACTCTGACCAGGGTTAGGGATTGAGCCTGAAACTGAGGTACATGCCCTTAACAGGAATGGAAACCAGGACCCTTCAGTCTGTGGGCCAATGCTCTATTCACTGAGCCAAACTGGCTAGGGATCTATATATATTCTTTTTTTTTTCTTTTTTTCTTTTAATTAAATCTTTATTATTCAAATTATTACATTTGTTTCTCTTTTTTCCCCTCCATAGCTCCCCTTTACCCAGCTCCCAATCCTCCCTCACCCTTCCCTCCCTCCCGTTACCTCATCCATAGGTGAATGATTTTTGTCCAGTTTCTCCGTGTACACCCCTCACCCCTTTCCATTTGAGAATTATCAGTCCACTCCCTTTCTGTGCTCCTGTTTATTCTGTTGATCAAATTTTTAATTCACGTAATTTTTAGATTCACTTGTTGATATATATGTATTTGTTGCTCATAATTTTTTATCTTTTACCTTTTTCTTCTTCGTCTTCTAAAAGAGTACCTTTCAGCATTTCATATAATACTGGTTTGGAGTTGATGAACTCCTTTAGCTTTTTCTTATCTGTGAAGCTCTTTATCTGCCCTTCAATTCTGAATGATAGCTTTGTTGGATAGAGTATTGTTGGTTGTAGGTTCTTGCTATTCATCACATTGAATATTTCTTGCCACTCCCATCTGGCCTGCATCCTTTCTGTTGAGAAATCAGCTGACAGTTGTATGGGTGCTCCCTTGTAGGTAATGAACTGTTTTTCTCTTGCTTCTTTTAATATTCTCTCTTTGTCTTTTGCTCTTGGTATTTTAATGATAATGTGTCTTGGTGTAGTCCTCTTTGGATTCCTTTTAAATGGGGTTCTGTGTGCTTCCTGGACATGTAAATCTATTTCTTTCACCAGAGATGGGAAATTTTCAGTCATTATTTCTTTAAATAGGTTTTCAGTATCTTGCTCTCTCTCTTCTTCTGGCACCCCCACAATTCTGATGTTGGTATGCTTGAAGCTGTCCCAGAGGCTCCTTACATTATCTTCACATTTTTGGATTCTTTTTTCTTCTTGCTTTCCCAGTTGAGTGTTTTCTGCTTCTTTATATTTCAAATCTTTGACTTGATTCTTGCCTTCCTCTAGTCTGCTGTTAGGTCTCTGTATAATATTTTTTATTTCAGTCAGTGTATGTTTAATTTCTAGTTGGTCCTTTTCCATCTCTAGTTGGTTCTTTTTCATCTCCTCTTGGTTCTTTTTCATCTCCTCTTGGGTCTTGCTAACTTTATCCAACTTTTCTAGGATATTCTTGAAAAACCTTATAAGCATGGTTTTGAACTCTATATCCAGTCCTTTGTTTTCCTCCATTTCTTTTGTTTGTGATCTCTTCCCTTGTCTCAGCATTTTCACTATTCAGGGAGAACTTGTGTGTTGGATTCAGCCTTATGATACCAGACTTGCAAAACTCCAAAAGCCTCTCTGTTGAGCTTGGGATGGGTGGAGTCTCAGGGCTTAAGGGACCGCTTTGCCTTCCAGTCGGCCCCACCCTCCACACCCCGTGAGTCTCATGTAACTGGGTAATCCCTGGAGCGGTCCCTGTGCCTGCCTGCAGTGCTTCTAGACTGCTGCCTTTCTGGCTCCCCTGCACTCCAGGACCACATGAATCTGGGTCCCCAGGACTTCGCACAAATCTGGGGTTCAGTGAAGGTAGAAGTGACGCAGTTGGGATGCTTTGTCTCCCATCGTCTCTGAAAGCCAGTTTCACAATCAGCAGTTGGTCTTCTGTGCACAGTGCTGTGCGTGCCTCTCGACTTCTGCCCTCCTGCGACTCCCCCAAACCTCCATGCACTTCTCCCTTTCCACAGTCCAAATTCCCCCCATATGCGTTTCGGCTGGACCTGGGGTTTAGTGTCGTAGGAGAAAGGGTTCAATGTCATTGGGAGTCTCCCACCAGAGAAAGCCAGCCAGGTACTCAAGCACCTGCTCTCTGCACGCATGCATCTGCATACCTCAACTTTTTGCAGCTTCTCTGAGTCTCTGTGAGCCCCTCTCTTTCCTTCTAGTCGTAGAATTTCCACTTAGCCAGCTTTCCTGTGGTTCTGGATGATGTCTGTTCTGTCTTTTAGTTGTAGTTTTGAAATTGTTGTTCAAGGCAGCAGTGTAGGTGTTTACCTATGTCGCCATCTTGGTTCCTCCCCTCTGTATATATTCTTGATCATTATTCTGGAACATAGAAAAGATACCTAAAAAATATTTTTATCTTTTCTGATTTTGCACTCAAGTTTAATAAGTGGAACCAGAGCAGCATTTAGTATAGGGTAATTATTTCCTCAGAACATAGACAAAACCCTTTTGAGTACTCTACCCAATATCTAATAAATTCCCTCCCATCTCTAAACCCATCTGGGTTATTTCTCCTGTTTCCAAATGAATAAGTGGAATACACAGCAACTGAAAGAATCCCCACATTTGTTCCCTAACCTGTGGAGGGAGACCTGCTCTGATGAGAAAGGCTAATCAGAAGCTTTTAGAACTGCATCTGCCTAGGAAAATAGTAAACAAAAATCAATACTATGTTCCTGGAAGAATTGCAGAGATTAGTGCCACCATTAAGGACTTGAAAGATATAGGTGTGGTGATTCGCACCACATCCTCATTAAACTCTCCTATTTAGCCTGTGCAGAAACAATTGAATCTTGAAGAATAACAGTGGGTTGCATAAGCTTAAACAGATGGTGACTCCAATTACAACTGCTCTACCAGATATGGTTTCATTCACACATTTCCTGGTACCTGATATACAGCTGTTGATCTAGCAAATGCCTTATCTTCATACCTGTTCATAAGCCCCACTACTTTGCTTTTGATTGGCATGGCAAGCAGAATATATCCATTGTCCTACCTCAGGGAATACTCACTTTCCAACTTTATGTCATAATTTAGTTTGTAGGAATCTTGATTGCCTTTCACACTGGTTTATTACATTGTAACATTATGATGAGTGGATCTATCAAGCTAGAAGTAGCAATTACACACTACTTATTGGTCAGATGTTTGTATGACAGAGGATGGGAAATATATCAAACTAAAATTCAAGGGTCTTCTATCTCAGTGAATTTCTAAGGGTCCAGTGATGTGGAGCACATAAAGATATCCCATCTATTATGAAAAATAAGTTGTTTCAGATGGCCCCTCCTACAACTAAGAAAGAAGCTCCACACCTACTAGACCTCTTCAGATTTTTGGAGGTAACATATTTCTCATTTGTGTTTACTTCAGTCATTTACTGCTGCTAGTTTCGAGTGGGACCAGAAGAGAAAGATCTACAATAAGTTCAGGATGTTGTGAAAGCTGCTTTGCCACTTGGGCCATATGATCCAGAGATCTAATAGGCATGTTTCCATATGAGTTGAACCCTCGTTCCTAGTACAAAATCTGTATTAATCAGGGTTCTCTAGAGAAATAAACACACACACACACACACACACACACACACACACACACACACACACACACATGGAGAAAGGGAGGGAATGAGAGAGAGAAAAAGAGAGAGGGTGGGATATTGAGGAATTATTTCATGTAATTATTGGGGCTAAGAGGCCCAAATCTGAAGGCCTGAGAACCAGAGGAACTGGCCTTATAAATCTCAGTTCAAGGGAAGCATAAAATAAGATGAGATGTCTAGTTCAAGCAGTGGGGCTGGATAAAAGGAACACAATATAACCTTCTTTCATCTTTTGTCCTATTTTATGCCCTCAACAGACTGGATGATGCCCACCCACATTGGGAGGGCAATCTGCTTCCCAAAGTGTTTGCAGCATTTTACTTTCCCATTGGCAATGATTTCTTAGATACAACACCAAAACTATATATCATAAAGATAAATTGAACTTACTCAAAATTGAGAATTTCTGCATTTTAAAAGATACTAAGACAATTGAAAGAAAAGCTATACTGAAGGAAAATATTTACAAATCATAAAAAAATATATTGAAATATGTAACAAACTAACAAAATTCACAATAAGAAAACAGATAACCCAATTTTAAAATGGGCAAATGATCTGAACACACACTTCATCAGAGAAGACATATAATGACAAGCATATGAAGTGAAAATACCACAATGAGATACCACAACTCACCTATTAGAATACCTAAAATTTGAAATATCCTTAATTGGGGCATGCAGGAGGCAATTGATAAATAATTATCTCTCATCATTGATGTTTCTATCTCTTTCTCCTTCTCCCTTTCTCTCTGAAATCAATCAATAAAAGATGAATTATATCAATTGTATTTGTTTTCTTAAGCTTCCATAAAATAATATCTTAAACTGGGAGGTTGTAAATAGAAATTTATTTCAAAGAGTTCTGAAGGCTGGAAATCTAAGATCAAGGTGCCAGTACAGTCTGGTTCTGGTGAGGATCTCTTCCTGATTCACAGAGGGTCGCCTTCTCATTGAGTCCTCACGTGGTTGTGGGGAGAAGAAGAAAGAAAACAAAAGCTCTCTAGTGTTTCTTCTTAAAAGGCACTAATCCCATCACGAGAGCCCCACTCTTGTGACCTCATCTAAATCTAATTGTCTCCCAAATGTCCCATCACAAAATATCACATTGGGGTGTTTGGGAGTCAACTGTGAATTCTGGCAGAATAAAATTTAGTCAGTTGTACCAAACATTGACAAAGATGAGAAATAACTTGAGTTCTCACAGATGGTAAGAATAGAAAATCATACAATCACTTTGGAAAATACTTTGGCAGTGTTTTAAAAAGTTAAACATACACCATCTGTGTATGTATACACCAAGCATTTGTAGATATTTGCTCAAGAGAAAAGCATATGTCTATAATAGACTTGGAAGCAAAGTTTATATCAGTTTTATTTATAATAGCTAAGAAACTGAAAACAACCCAAATGTTTTTCAACTGGTATATTGCATTGTAATATAACCACATGTTGGAGTACTATTCATCAATGATGATTTGCTAGTAGTATATATAAGCACTGTTTTTCTTTGTATTTTGCAATCTTGCTAAACTCACTAACAAATGAACTATTGATGCACATAAAATAGATAAGGACATAGGATATTGTGCTGAGTAAAAGTAGCACGACAAAGGAGAGTGTATGTTTTTATGATTCCATTCATATCAGCTTCAAAAAATGTAAGCTGCTCTGTAATGATAGACATCATATCTTCAATTGTCCACAGATAGAAGTGGGGCCTGAAAGAGGAGGAAGTGGGGAATAGAGAAACTTTTCAGGATGATAGATATATTCATTCTTGTAATTACAATGATGAGATTATAAATTTATGCAGTTGTGTAATTTAAACAGATGCAATTTATTGCATGGCATTACTACCTTAATTGAAGTTATTAATTTTAAAAAAATATATAAACTCTTTAAAATATTTTTCATCTCTCCTCATTTTGGTCATATTTTAAAAAAAATCACTTGCATGGAAAAGGAACCATATTTAACAGCATGAAGAATAAATGGGATGAGAATATATTGTGAGCCTAAGTATAAGATCAACTTAAATCTAATGTTTTAGTATTCTGAACTTAAATAAAATTTTAAGTCTGGCAAGATAAAATATTAATATTAACACAGACAACATCAAACTTTTAAAAATTCTGATACATTAAGTACTTCTTACAAATGAATATTTATATATATATATATATATATATATATATATATATATATATATATATAATAAAATACATAGAAGTTCTATTTTTCTTGATATACACATAGGTTTTAAAAAGGGATCATTAACTTTATTTCTTTTATGGAACATTTCCTGGATATATAATATTTGATGGCACAAAATACCAAGTGACTATCTATATCCAACTCATCAAATGTAACATTATAGAAATAAAGTATCTTAACTAACACCTTTGAATAAAGAACGAGATATTTTAAAAGAAATAGATGAAAATTTTTCTAATTATAATTAGGCCAATTTTCTATATTGGATTAAGTTATTCATTTGACCTAAATTAGTTTCATCTTCACTTAAACCCTTAGACTTCAAATTCAATTTGGTCCAAGAAAGAGCAATAATGTCCTTCCCCTCACAGATATCCCTAATACTCCTTAGTACTTTATGTTTCACTGCACTATCAGAAAACAAATATCAAATATAAAATATATTTCAATACTGGCAGCAACCACAGCAAAAAACTAGATAATCTTCGTTTTCTCAAGTATTTATTTTTACTATTTTGTGATTGAAGTTAATTTAGACCTGTAATTGATCAGATAATTATTCCTGTATATCAGCTGGACAGCCAAAATGATTTTTGTCTCCACTAAGCTTCCAGTATACATGATCATTCAGGCCAGTGGTTCTCAACTTTCCTAAGGTCGCAACCCTTGCATACAGTTCCTTATGTGGTGGTGACCCCCAACCATGAAATTTTGCTACTATTATGCATCGTGATGTAAATATCTGCATTTTCCGATGGTCTCAGGCGACCCCTGTGAAAGGGTCATTTGACCCCCAGGAGGGTCAAGATCCACAGGTTGAGATCCGCTGATTCAGGCAATTAAAAAAGCCCTACCCTATGAGGCCCCTGGGTCTCAGTGTCCCTAAACCACAGATATAGAGTTCAAAACCACAGTTATAAGTTTTTTCAAGATATTCCTAGAAAAGTTCGACAAATTTAGTGTGACCCTCAAGGATATAAAAAAGGACCAACAGAAATTAAACATATACTGACTGAAATAATAAATATTATTCAGAGACTTAACAGAAGACTAGAGGAATGCAAGAATCAAGTCCAAAATTAGAAATACAAAGAAGAATAAAACACTCAACTGGAAAATCAAAAAGAAAAAGAATCCAAAAATTTGAAGATAGTATAAGGGGCCAACTTTAAGCATAGAACATCAGAATTATGTGGTTGCCAGAAGAAGAGAGAGAACAAGATACTGAAAACCTATTTGAAGAAATAATGACTGAAAACTTCCCCACTTGGTGAAAGAAATAGACTTACAAGTCCAGGAAGCACACAGAACCCCAAACAAAAGAAATCCAAAGAGGACCACACCAAGACACATCATAATTAAAATGCTAAGAGCAAAAGACAAAGAGAGAATCTTGAAAGCAGCAAGAGAAAAACAGTTAGTTACCTACAAGGGATTACCCATATAACTGTCAGCTGATTTCTCATCAGAAACTTTGCAGACCAGAAGGGAGTGGCAAGAAATATTCAAAGTAATAAATAGCAAGAACCTACAACCAAGATTACTCTACCCAGCAAAGCTATCATTCAGAATTGAAGGTCAGCTAAAGAGCTTCACAGACAAGAAAAAACTAAAAGAGTTCAACAATACCAAACCAGAATTATATGAAATGCTGAAAGGTACTCTTTAAGAAGAGGAAGAAGAAGAAAAAGGTAAAGATAAAAATTATGAACAACAAATACATATCTCTCAACAAGTGAATCTAAAAATCAAGTGAATAAAAAATCTGATGAAAATAATAAACTGGTGAATATAATAGAATCATGAGCATAGAAAGGGAATGGACTGACAATTCTCTGGGGAAAGTGGTGTGAGGGGTGCAGAAAGAGATTGGAAAAAAATATTACACCTATGGATGAGGACAGTTCCGGGGGGTAAGGGCATGAAGTGGGTGAATGGAATTAGTGGAGGGGAGTTATGGGTAAAATAAAAAGAGGAACATTTGTAATAAACTGAACAATAAAGATTTATTTTTAAAAATCTGAATGACAGAATAAACTGGAGAATGTAATAGCATCAGAGGCATAGAAAGGGAGTGGATTGACAATTCTCAGGGGGTCAGGGGCAATGGGGTGCAGGAAAAGACTGGACAAAAAATCCTACACCTATGGATGGGGACAGTGGAGGGGGGTGGCAAAGCCAGAGGGTGGAGTGGGAACTGGGTGGAGGGGAGCTATGGGGGGAAAGGGGAAAGAGGAACAGTTATAATAATCTGAACAATAAAGATTTATTAATTTTTTTAAAAAAAGCTTTATGACCCAGGCATCAATCATTCCATAAATCATTGATGATGCCACATAATGTTCCTTTGAACTATTAAACATCTGATGGGATTTTTCTCCATTTGCAAATAATTAAAGAGCCATTTATTTCACTGTTTGATTAGTCTTCTATAATTTATTTTCCCAACAACTGTGTTATTAGGATAGCAATGGCTTTTACCCAGATGTCAAGACATGTCAGCACAAATACAAAATTTCTTCAAATAACATCCAGTAGTTAATCATCTGCTGGATTCAAAATTTCTATTCTGGATATCTGAAATAGATTGGAGAGAGTTTTTTAATCAGAATGAGCTCACTCTCAAAGATCTCTGTAAGTCCCAGGCTAAGAAGGAAACAATCTACCATTTAGTTGAAACATCCTTTCCCAATCTTCAGTTATATAAAGGAAGGAGAGGGGGTTAGAGAGCAAAGGAAGGGATAGTACTCATTTTGTCAGGGACAGGGAAATGCAAAATAATGAGATATGCAATAACTAGAACAATGTTTTGAGATTATTTGAATTTTGATTCCATTTCATACTTTTAAGACTCTGTTTGAATTTAGCTTTAGTTTGAATTTAGCTTTGTTTCAACCAAAGAGCTAAGAAGAAAATAAACAAGTAAATTGTGTTGAATTGATGTATGAGGAAAGGGAGACACAGTGACACAGACTTTGGGATGCAATTTGGGTCTAGCAGCATGACCCCTATTCTGGCTACACTCTAAAATCAGTGCCCACCAGGCTCTTTGTCATAGGTTTTAAGAGCTAACCATGGCATATATGGTCATCTTAATTATCACTGTGAATTTGGCATGGGAACCCTTCTTTCTGCCTAACTGATTCATAATTCTTTTTTTAAATGGTATGGAATTAATTTTTTCTCCTGTAATACTTGGTTTTTCCTCTAATTGCATTAACTTCATTCAGAACAAAAATAAATCTTTAGTGCTGTAACTTTACAGAAGTTATAGAACTTGAGAATGTTTAAATGTATAGACTCTTCATCTTATAGTAGTTCAATTTAACATTTTTAATGGTGCAAAATGCACATTCAGTAGAAACTGTAGTTTGGATTTTGAATTTGGATCTTTTTCTAGGCTAGCGATATAGGATACAATACACTTTCATTATGCTGGGCAATGTGGGCTAACATAGGCTAACATACGTGTTCTGAGCATATGTAAGGTAGGCTAGGCTAAGTACCTAGTCAAGACGGTGAAGTAGCTGAACACTGTGCTCAGCTCCTCTCTCAACCACATCAAAATTACAGCTAAAATGACTGAAGTCTTATAACTAAGGATACACAAAAGCCGCATGGAAATTGGCAGGAGGGGCGTAGATACAGAACTGATTGACAATATTCACCTGTGGCAATTAAAAATCAGGAGGGATATCTGCCTAAAAAGTGTTTATGTAAAATTATAGAGGTATTTATCTAGGAAGATGAGCCATAGCAACCATCAGATTTTCAAGGAAGTTTGAGTCTTGGACAATATTCTTAAAATGCTGCTTATGACTTAAGCTTTAAAATAACATTCAATTGAAATAGTTATCTATGTATAGTGCAGCAATTATTTTAAAATGCCTTTTCCATCACTGTCATTATAATGAGGTCACGATTTAAGAAATGATCTTTTTGATCTTATCTATTATTTGCAAATATAATATCCATATGATGCTATGGAAATATTAGAAATGTCCTACATAATTTGTTTTAAAGAATGTTTGAACTTCTGAGAGCTATCAAAGTTTCCAAAAGAAACAAGGCAAATGAATAGTATATTGTTTAATTGGGTATAATTCACATTTTCTAATGTTTACCTTACAAGAAAATGTTTTGAGAAAATATGAAAAACAGCTGATTAAATGAATATGATTTATGTTAATGTTATCTCATTACATCTTAGTATTCCTTTCTTAAACTCTGCATGTGTCCTCTAAGACCAAAATGGGGCATTTTCTGTCTATTTCTAAACTTTATCCTTACCGTCAAGCTTTTCTTTATTTTTTTACTTTTAATGGAAAAAATTATTAAACTGAAATTCAGATAATGACACTTTTAACACAGAAAGAAGAATCAGACATTAATAAGAAAAATAAATGTATTTTACAGGCAATACATACTTTTATAACTATGGGTAAATATGTCATTTTTACAGCCTTGTATAACAGTTATTATTCCATATCTTTATATAATGAATTGGGAAACCATATGTATTTCATTTTGTCAACCCAGCTACAGATACTGTAATGAGCTAAGAAAAATCAAACAAAGTTTCTAGGGCATAATTTTCAGTAGTATGTTCAACTACATATGAAAGAATTTTTAATGACAAGATTTAATAATAAGTTTGTTTCTCATGTGAAACCTGGTGTGATAGGCAACCCCAGGTAAATTAATTGACTTGACAAAAGAATTCAGCTCCTTCAAGTTTTCCCATCTGCCCATCCTGAAGGTGTGGACCTTGCCTCTTATTTCAAGGAGGCTGCTTGAGAACACTAGGCAGCAGGGTGAGGACAAAATAAAAAAAGTCATTACTTTCCTCCTTTAAAGGGGCTTCCCAGGAGTCCTGCACAACATCTCCCATTCTACTCTTAGCCAGAATTCCACAATCACCAGCTGAGATAGAAAAATAGACCCCACCCCCAGAATGACCACCCCAATCCCTGGAATTTGTGAATTTGTTAAATTACATAGCAAAAGGGATTTTGCAAATATAACTTAGGTTACAAACCTTAAAATAGGGAGAGTATCCTGGATTATTTCGGTGGGACCAATTTAATTACAGATGCCTTTAAAAGTAGAGAACTTTCTCCAGGTGGAGGTAAAAGAGGGCAATGGTATCAGCGGAAGTCAGAGAGATCCCAAGCATGATTAAACATACTTTGGTTGGTCCTGAGATGCAGGGACCCACGTGTAATGACCATTAAGAGACCTTCTAGTGCTAAGGGCAACCTGTTGCTGACAGTCAGCAGGAGTCCTAGACCTACATACTCAAGGAGGTAGTTTCTATCATCAACAACCTGAATTAGTTTGGAAGTGAATTCTCCCCAAGGTCTTCTAATAAGAGTCCAGCCATGAACACCTTGATTGTGGTTTTGTGAAACCTGGAGAAAAGAAACCTACCAATTTAACAGTCTTCTGACCTATACAACCATGAGATAACAAGTTTATGTGGTTCTAAGTTAATAAGTTTCTGCTAATTTGTTACAGCAGCCATAGAAAACCAATACACCTGGTCACAGCCAGCAGCCATAGAGGTGGGGAAATGTTGTCTTTCTTCTAGCTATGTGGCAGTATGTGCAGTTGAAAACTCTGGGTCAATTTGTTTGAAAAAGAATGTGAAGTATATCTGTTCAACAGCTGGTCTCCTCTATAGAAGGTTTGAGTTAATGAAGAAAGGGACGAATAATGTAGATTTAGTATTAACATTAAATAAAATAACATTAAATCTATATATATAAAAGCCAAGCAACCAGAATGCTGGAATGACCAGAATGACTAGTTGCTTTGATGTGCACTGTGGCCCCAACCTACCTCCCACCCTGATAGGGGGCAGGCCAGCCGGACCACATCTATGCACAAATTTGTGCTCTGGGCCTCTAGTATTTCATAAAATAACATTAAATATTTCATTTAATAAATATAGCTCTCAAAGAGGTTCAAAATTATTAGGGATCTTTCAAAGTATCAAACTCGTCTAATTTTGCAACTGCACATGGTATGCTTTTACAAATGAATATAGGGTAATACTTCTCTCATCTCTCATGTGTAAGACTGGCAATAGGCCAGTTAGTAGTTTTCTAAAACGTCAGTTACATTGAGGAATCATAATAAAAAATACATACCTTAAGATTCAATTTTAGCTTAAAACTTGGTCCTGAGTGGCTTTGAAATCCCTATATTTAATTAGGGATTAAATATACATTCATTAGCCAATCTCCTCGTGTAGAGTCTGGGCCTTTATTTGAATGCATGGCAAATGATGGTATTCTTGCACTTTCTAAAATTTTCAATTTCAGATTCTTTAAAAGAAAACAAAACCAAAGAAACTTGCAATGCAATCTGAAAACATAAACCTTCTAAAGTTTCTTAGAAACCCATCTCTTTCAAAACTAATTCATCATCTCACTTATCTGCATATGTTTATGCTTTACATCGTATTTAACTTTGTTTTCTACAATTCTCATTTATATTACACTCAGATTTCATCAGTGTATACAATATTTTATTATTAAACTATGTAATCCCAACAATAAGCAGTATTTATATGTGCAAATTTGGTTTTTGATGAATAAGAAAGAAGTGAGGGAGTGTATGCAGTGGTAGGCAACCGGTGGTCTGCGGAGGATTGGTGGTCTGTGAGGCCTGAAAGGTTGGCGACCGCTGTATCAGAGTGTGCATGGTGCTTGGACCTTCTTGGTGGAATAAGTCAGTATACTTGCAGAGGAAACAGAGAGCAGCCTTTAATTTTGTGGGTCGGGTAAAAAGTAGATAAGAGAATTTATAATTTGTATTATCCCTAGAGAAAAACTAATGAAAACAAAACAATAAATTGCCTTCCTACTTACAAGTTCAACCTCTAGTTTCACAGAGACCTTTGAATCAAGCATAGAGAACCATCAATCATTTCTTCTCACACTAAAGAAACTGTTTGCCAAGACCGGTTTGGCTCAGTGGATAGAGCGTCGGCTTGCGGGCTGAGAGGCCCCAGGTTCGATTCCCGTCGGGGGCATGTACCTTACTTGCAGGCACATCTCCACTGTGGGGCATGCAGGAGGTGGTTGATCGATGTCTCTCTTTCATCGATGTCTCTCTCTCATCGATGTTTCTGACTTTCTATCCCTCTCTGTAAAAAAAGTCAATAAAATATATATATTTAAAAAGAAAGAAAGAAAGAAAGAAAGAAGGAAGGAAAGAAAGAAAGAAAGAAAGAAAGAAAGAAAGAAAGAAAGAAAGAAAGAAAGAAAGAAAGAAAGAAAGAAAGAAAGAAACTGTTAAGGATTCAAAAAAAAAAAGTAAACATGATTTCCCTCTTCTTTTGGAAAGCTCTTACTCCTTTGTGAGTTATAGGAGTCAAGTAGAGTTTCTCAGACAAAAGTGTAGTGGAGGAGACCTCAGTAGGGATGCCAAGTTCTTGTTTGTTACAATGGAGTGGGTGGGACACAGAGCAAAGCAAGGGAAGAGGGAGGAAGAGTATGAGATCTTATTCTATAAATGTTCTCATCTTTTGAAGTGGCAACTGTAATGCAAAATTTTTAAGAGCAAAGATAAACATTATTTTTCCAGTAAAACAATTAAAAACTCATCTTTATAAACTTAATTTTATCTGTTAGAGAATGTTAATTATGTCCTGACTTCCCAAACTAATTTCATGTTTTAAAAGAAGTTGTAATTTTTATTTGAGAATGATTTCTTTACAGCACCATGATTTAAGTCTCTCTCATTGGATTGGTAGAGCAGCTTTAACTCTTCTAATTTAAATATCAATGACAACATTTCAATACTAGAAGAGATTTCTAAAGGAAAAGAAATTAACTATAATTTTTACTATTCCAAGAAAACCTTTTCCTTTTAAACTCTTCTTACAGAATTCAGTCTATATGCATATACAGTTTTGACATCATTGTAAACACACTGAATACTTCCATTATATTCTTCTTTTTATATTTGACACTATATAATAAACATTCCTCCGTGTTTGTTAAATAATTTTCACAATTGCCATCTGGGGAATTCCTTTCCAAACTAGCATATGCTTCATGTTAAGAATTAAATCCTCGGTACCCTAACCTTGACTGTCCTATAACAACATGCAGGTAACATTAGCTGTATACCTGCACTAACTGCATGGTTTAGAGTTCGGGCCTTGGAATCAGATGGTTTTTGCTTCGAGTCTTGGGGGAATCTGCCATGTAATAACTATACAACTTTGGGCACTTTGTATAACATCTCTGAAATTATCATATGTAATTGGGAGGGGGGCGGGGTTCTATTTAAGTCATAGAAAAATTGCAAAGATTAAGTAAAATAATATATAAAACAATTGACCATAATGCTTGACATATGGTGTTTAATAAATGATATTTATTGTGAGATAGTATATGTCATGTTTTCTGTTCTGCTTAAGCATTATATACTCTTTGATTCCCACACTTACAATATAACTTAAAAATGAAAATATAGAAGACACAAATTAAGCACATTATTTTCATAATTTGTTCTCAGCCATATTAACCCTTGATGTTCTGCA
>PVJN01049151.1:0-15337 GCA_004026805.1 Lasiurus borealis
GGGGGACGGGGCTCAGCTCCGGCGGGAGGGGCACGGGGGGCGGGCGGACACCGGGAAGCGGGGGTCATTGTGCGGCGCCGCCCGCCGCTCAGGTGGCAGCAGGCGCCCTCCTCCCGCGGTGGGACCGGGGCCGGGAGGGCGGGGGCCGGGCCGGGAGGGGAGCCGAGGGCGCGGGAAGGGGCCGCGGGGAGGGAGGGGGCCGGGCCGGGTCCGGGCCGCGCGGTTCGCGGCCAATCGCGTCCCCCGAGCCCGGGAGGAAGCGCACGCCGGGCGGGACAATGGTGGAGGCTGGGAGCGGAGCCGCCCAGCGACCCGGCAGGTTCCCGGGAGGCGGGTGCGTGCCAGGCGGAGGGCGGCCGGTGGCGGGGGAAGGGCCGGGGGATGGGCTCTGCTCCCTGGCCGTGCAGAGCGGGGGAGTGGAGGTGGAGGTGGCCCCCACCTGAGCGGCATGAACCCCTGCAGTCTGCATGCTGTGGGCCTCTGGGGGAGCCCCTGAGTGGCTGCGTCTTCCCTCCGCCTTCCCGTTCCTGGTGGGGGACCCGCTCTGAGCCCCGGCGGCGTAGGAGGCCCTGGGGAGCCTTCTCCTGAGCTTCTCCCGAAGTGCAGGTCCCGCTGGTCTCTGAGGAAGGACGGCTGTCCCTCCTGAACCCAGGCCGCCGGGGCAGGTGGAGCCCTGAGCCCTCAGCTCCGGGAGGACCCCTCCCCGCTCTGCGCTCCTGGCTTTCAGACTTCATGGCGGGGCGAAGCCCCAGCTGTACCGGTGCTGTGTCCTCTGGGGGAGCTGGCAGCCCCCCCACCCCCCAATGGCGAGAGAAGGTGCTGTGCCCTCAGGGGGTGCTGGCAGCCCCACCACAGGGAGAGAGCTCTTACTCTGGGTGCGCTGGTTGGCAGCGTTTTTGCTGTGTGTGTGTGTGTGTGTGTGTGTAGGTATGTGTGTTAGGAGGGGGGGTTCCCAGCCTGTTGAAGGCAGGCGAGGCTAGGCTGTGGTGCTGGGTAGGTTATGTCTGTCTATTCAACGCATTTTCAATTGACGATGTTTCCACAAAGGATGGGTTAAATAGGCTGTCACCCCACTGTAAGGTGAAGGAGCATCTGTAGTTTTGGGGTGCAGGTGGCCACTTGGAACACTCTCCGGGTTGACGGCCCGTCTTCTCGGTGGTTTGACGAGTTGGGTGCTCGTAAGGAAGTTGGTGTGCGAGCTCCCAGACCTACCAGCGTGCCTTCCGGGAGGCGGCAGCTCTCAGGGTCATGCTGTCTTTCAGGATAATGAGTTCATTTTTCTCCTCTCTGGTTTAACACATTCGGACGTAAACTGTTATCTTGGCACAGAGTTGTTTTTCTGTCTGAATGGGTCTATTTACCATTGTTTTTGCAGAGATCGGCCGTGTCGGGTGGAGAAAAGGAATATTTTTGCAGTTTAGTAATAGGTACTTAATGAAGTTCACTCGTGGGATTTTAAATTGCGTTGGGGCTTTAAGAAGTCCTAAGTCAGAGCAGATGCTAGTTCCCTGACTTCCCCACGTTGTTTGGGTGGGAGCCCCTCTCCCTGTCCGTACAGAGCGCGGCCCGTCCGTGGAGAGCCACTGTTGGTGGTGACTCTGCCGGTGAAAAGCTGCTGGCGGCTTTTTCACTTTGTGGGTTTCCTTCCTCCCCTTCTCCCTCAACAGCTCTGTCTTCAGGGCTTTATTAGAAGCTTTGCCTGATGAAATGAGGTGCTGTCTGCTGAGGTTTTCATTGTCTCGTGTCCAGGTTTCGCTTCCTGTGGCGATTTTAGAGCCGCGTTGCATCCACTACTCTTACTCTGGTCTTGGAAGTTACGCTCTGCGTTCAGTGTGTGGTGGCTTTCATTGTGACCCAGGAAACCTTACGTTAATTCATAAGTCACTATTTCGGTTTCGGTTGGCTTTATCTGAACGCCCGGAATTTTTTGCCATCTTGCCGAATTTTGATTCTATCGGGCCATCACAAGTCACATTTCTTAGTTTTCTGCAAGTCTGCTAGCGCCCGCTTAGCGTTTATTATGCTCAGCAAGTGTTGGACAGATTCACTGCAGATTTGATTTGTAGGAATGAGATATAGGCCTTATGTTTATATGTGTGATGATCTTGTGTAAGAGTATGAGAGTGTAGTGGTGGTTGGTTTCTTTTTTGGGAAGGTACAGTGATCAGTATCTATTGTCAACCCCTACAGCTGCGTTTGATCATTTACAATTGGTGGTTTTAGGCAGCCTCGATAACCGCCGATAATCTTGTGGTTTCTGTTTAGGATGATGGTAAGCTTGGCTGTTGGATTACATTCACTCTTTAAGAAAGTCAGAATATGTTTTAAAATCAACCTGGTTATGCTTGCTTTTCCCTTCACACTCGCATTTGGGTGTATAAGGAGGGCTTCCGAGGAAAAAGCAGGTCATCTTTTATCACCGCAGGTTTTCCAGACCCTCCTCGGTGGGATCCTAGATTCTGGTGGAATTTTCAAATGAATAGAGGACCTAACCCCGGAGTGGACATATTATCCCCAGGAGATTGGTGTTAAGCTGAGTTAATGTCTTGGTGATTGTGGAACATGATAGCTCGGAACACAAGCTTCTGGAAGCTCCTTAGTCCCCTACTTTTGTTAGTGACGTGAGGGTGTTACTTCTGTTGGGGATTTCTGACGACTTCGAGTGGCTCAGTGCTTCATGCCGACCCCCACTTCCCACGTCCTCCGGGGCCTCTGAGCGCACCCTCAGGCCTCCCGGTCCCGTGGTGTCTGTGCTTAACTTAGACCTGTACTGTCGTCCCAGCCACGGCCCCTCTGTCTCTGACCCTGGTCATCGGTGAAGGCAAGAGCTTAGAGTGCTATTTTTAAAAACACTCTTATGTCTGTCATATGGTAGGTGCCCCAAAAATATATTGTGGAAAGAATATTTTTTAAAATATATTTTATTGATTTTTTACAGAGGAAGGGAGAGGGATAGAGAGTTAGAAACATTGATAAGCTGCCTCCTGCACACCTCCCACTGGGATGTGTCGGCAACCAAGGTACATGCCCCTGACTGGAATCGAACCTGGGACCTTTTGGTCTGCAGGCCGACGCTCTATCCACTGAGCTACACCGGTCAGGGCAATTGTGGAAAGAATATTGAATATTGCTTTCTTTGTGCGCTGACAAGACGTGGGATATATGCTTTTAGAAAACAGTGAAATTGCCTGTTAGGTTATTAAGTGTTAAAGACCACGTTTTCAAGTCTCATTCTTTTGTATACAGAGGAAACTAAATGCAAAAGCTGTGCTAGGTAGTTGACCACTTCGCTTCATGAGATATTTCTAAAAGTCGTTTCTTTTGTTTATTGTTTCTTGAGTTCACGGCCTTCTTTTTTCACTGATGAGAAAAATAACCTAGAATTACATATGCTTTACTAAAGGTGAATATTTTTTTAGTACTTTGAAAAATATTTACCTTTATTAATATTTCTAAGAATTATTAGTTGTCTCAATACTCTGATTGATCGGAGACGTCTGTGGTGGTGATGCATGTCCCCCGAGGGGTGTGTGAAAGTCCCTCCAGGCTCGTCAGCGGAGGGGAGTGCAGTCTCCGGAGAAGGCGTTACCAGTTGCATAACTGCACGCAGCCTCGTTCCAGACCAGTGCTCGGGTGGCAGCTCCATGGCCACACGCCTCTCCTCGCTTTGAAACTGTGTGAAAACAGCAGTTGTGTTGTTGTTGTGCGTTAGTGCTTCGGAAGGTCTTTTTTCTGGTGATTAATGGATGATGAGATAGTTGCCAGCGGTGTGTTTTCAGTATTTATAGGCATATCTGTTCCTTTTGTTTGTTTGTTTTTACAACTTGAACCTCGGTGGCGATTATAAACTTTATTTCCTGGAATAACTGGTTCAGGTTTATATTTGTATGGGTGTGTGCTTGAGTCTGAGGTAAAAACCTTGGCTAACATTGTTTAGTTATCTTAAATTAAAACTGTATCTGGACTAGCTTCAGTTTGCTATCTTCCTGCCAGTGAATAACTTTACTTGAGGCAATTTATAGACTCCCTGGCCTGTAAAGGCTGCAACTATAGGCTTTTCTAGAGCCATTAAATTCTGACTGTGGTTAATGGTGGAATACTAGTGGAAACGGTCCTTTCGCGTCCCTGGAAAAATATGAACCACAGAAGCTCAGGATATGGCACCAAATGGGTGGGAACCATAAGAAAAAGGGGTTTCTGGTTTTGTTCTTGGGGGTTTAATGGAGCAGTGGTAGCGTGTAAAACATTATAACTCAGTGTTGGTGGTTAATTTGTTTATAAATGGTTTTACCAGACACCAATTCTGGCATAATGTCAGAAAATGCTAGCGATATTACAGCAATTATTTTGATATAAACCTGTTTACCGTTATTATAAGTAAAATGGCGATGCAAATAGTGTGTGTGGAACATAACATTAAACTGACCTCTTACTTGAAAGCTGTTCCCAGGTTAGGCAGAGTGTTGGTTTTGAGGGTGTGGGCATTCATCCTGACGATGCGCAGGACTGGGCGGGACCTTGCTTGACCCACATTTACACTCGGAAGTTAGATAACAGCCGTGTGCCCAGCTCTGCAGACCCTGTGACCAGGTCTGAGCCTGCCCCCCCCCCCCTCCCCGGGGCTGACACTGACCCTCTGGCAGGGCCTGGCAGTCATGGGTGGGTGTCTAGTCACAGGTCTGAGGGGACAGCAGGCCAGGACCATCTCTGTGCACGAGCAGAAGCGTCCTGAGCATTTCCAGTCCTGTGCGGCGCCAGAGTACAGGCTGGCGCGCTGGGAGGGGGCGGTGTGCTTGGCTCCGTCCTCTGGGTGAGGTTTTGTTCTAGCTCCGAGAAAATAGAGCACCTCCCTCCTGTCTGGGCAAGCGGGACTGGCCAGAGCCATTGTGATTTAACGTAGAGAGCGGTGATTCGATCGGGCAAAAGGGAGCACGTGCAGAGGCGGATGGTTTGTAACCGGGGGCGTGTGTTCCCGGGGAGGTGGGCTCCTGCAGGCGGGGCGGGACAAGCCGAGGCTGCACACCTGCATGCCGCACGTGTCCCGAAGGAGCGTGTGGAGGAGCGGAGCTTGAGCAGTGCACTGACTGGAGAGCAGCCACAACTCCTGTGCTTTACTCAGAAGACCTTCTGTGACATTGGTGGGGGACGGTTAAGTTGTGTTGTGTACGGAGGGTAAGGCAGGAGCTTCGGCTGTGCTCCTGGGTGGGTGCTGTTGGGAGGCTCAGGACCAGCATGCCTGGCTTCTCAATGTTGTCATGATGGCGAGGGCCCCGATGGGTGGCGTAGTACGTCTGCCGGGACGCGGGCACGCGCTGGGAGTGTCTCCAGACTCAGGTGTGAGCGCGTGAGCTTGTCAACGGTTGTTCTTTCAGTTCCTGGAGTTTGAACCTCCTCACGGTGACTGTGCCGCTCGTGCCAGCGGGTTAGGCAGGCCGGACTAGACCGTCCTCGGGAGTGCCGGGCGTGGCCTCCGGGAGTAAAGCCACCTTCCGTGGGGAGGCGTCCCTGTGAGACGCTCTGCCACCCTCCACGGGGAAACGGGTGACCGGCTCTTTCCAGACGGGGTTTCATCTGCTCACAAACTCCACCCGGAGGTCTCATTGTTTTTCATAGTGAAGTTAGGACCCATGAGAAAATGCTCCTCTCTTCCTGTTGTTGGGCATTTCTGTTGGTGACGAGCAGTCCCGTTGGCTTGTTTTGGTCAGAAGCGTAGCTGGTAGTTCTCTGTGGCTTGAGTTCGTGCATGTTCTGTTGAAAGGAATTTAAACCCGTTGTTCCTTCCCAAAATGCACTTTCTCCATGTCCTTGTTTCTGCTGGTGGTACTCTCCACGGGGACCTACACACACTCCACTTCCTGGTCTTGTACAGGAGAACTGATACAATTTCTGTTATAATTTCTGTTCATGCCACTGTTACCGCCTTTTGGTACTGAGGCGGCAGGCTGCTCTGCGTCCAGGAAACGGGCGCTAGTCTGCCCCCTGTTGCCACGCCCGGCGTTTAAGAACCATTGTGTGCTTACAATGCGACCGGCTGGCTGGCTACCGGGTGTGCGTGCTCAGTGTCAGGGCTCTGCGTTGGGAAGTTGGCTTCCAAATGTGTTGTTTTAGGTGGATATTGGTATTATTACCTGAATAAACTTCTCAGAGCTCCCCATGTCAGCTGCTCTCAGGTAAACATGGCTTCGCAAGTTGGAGATGCTCATGTGCTTTTTCTTGTCCTAGAACTTGGTATGTAGCTCAAATAGAAGTTCTTGATACGTATTCCCCATGTGGGCTGCAGCATATTGAACTCACGTGCTCACGAGTGAAAGGAGGGAAATACTCAGGTCTGTGTTTCATCAGAGATTCTCCCAGGCAAGGTGTGCAGCAGGCCGTGAGGAACGCAGGCAGCCCAGGCAAGGTGTGCAGCAGGCCGTGAGAAACGCAGGCAGCCCCGGGTGATGCGGTGCCTTGATCTGAGCTCCTTCCTGTGCTGTCAGTGCCACCCCTGGGTTCCCTGCCCCTCAGCGCGCACGCCCACCCGCCCAGCAGCCGGGCCCGGCACTGTGGCCTCCGTGTGGAAGTGTTAACCGCACCGTTGAGCCGAGGTCCACGGGAACCCCAGGGCTCCTGGGCGAGGTTTGTGAGCTGCTGCCCAGAATACTTAGCGGTGGGTTTGAAGAATTTTGGTGTGAGCAGGTTGAAAACAAATATTCCAGTGTAGATATTAGAGTCTATATCTGATGATGTTTTCTATCTGGGCTGTGAAGCTAACATTAATACAGTATTATGAGGAAAGATAGACTTCAATATTATTAATTTGGTATTTCACCTATTGTTACATATGGATTATTTTTTTACATTCGTAAGTACCTATTTTAACTTTTACTAATCATGCATTTACATTGTATTATTGAAGAATACTGGTCACCACCTATGAAAGCGTGACCGGCCAGTTTTGCTGCTTTGGCGACTCAGGAAGTAATGTAGGCCACTCCTACTCGGGGGCCAGTTCTGGTCTGAGAACAATGGTGTCCAGTGCACCTCAAGTGGGTGGCAGGCGGGTGTGCTGCACCCCACGTGGGTGGCAGGCGGGTGTGCTGTTAGATGGGGGCTGGGGCTGGCACTTGCCTGGCCTTTCTTTCGTCCTCTTCCAGTGTAAGCTCTGGATTTTGCTGACTCTCACTGGGAAAGGGTGTCTTTTTCATGTTGTTTTTGGTTGTATTTTTCCTTAACTTTATCATATTTCCTGAGAGAAAGATAGACCTATAACCGCAGTCTTTTTGCTCTAAAACCTGCCATGTATAAGACAGACTTTTAATACCTCAAAATAATACATGAGTATATTTTTAAAATGCATGTAGTAAAAACAAAATGTCAGAATATTGAGTTTATGTTTAAGTTGAACAGATCTTCAGATTAATTTAGCTACTCAATGGCAACTTGTTTTGCAACAAATGTGCTCTTTTTAAAAATATATGTTTTATTGATTTTTTTTTACAGAGAAGAAGGGAGAGTGATAGTTAGAAACATCGATGAGAGAGAAACATCGATCAGCTGCCTCCTTCACACCTCTTGCTGGGGATGTGCCCACAACCAAGGTACATGCCCTTGACCGGAATCGAACCTGGGGTCCTTCGGTCCACAGGATGATGCTCTATCCACGAGCCAAACATGCTATTAACTCATGGCAAGGTGCAAGTTCATTTTGAATTTTTGGTGATCATTTCCTTTTGTAGATAACATCACTAAATTATCTTGGTGATTTCAGTCACTTAGTGAAATGGGTTTATTAATAAACGTATTGTTTTAATTTAGCAGGATAATAAAATACAGATAAGAAATCTTACTTGCTGAACCAGTGAATTGATAAAGGACTCATTCCTGTGTAGGCCAGCTAAGCTTCTGCTTTTTCAGGAGGAGGAGCCGGCCAGGAGTACCATGGACAGTGTTCCTACCACATTGAATGTTTAGGTCTCGAATATTTTAAAATGTGTTTTTAATTTAAGTTTGGCAAAGGTAACCATGTTGAGTTCATAGTACCGCTAATATGTTTTTTGCCAAACGTACTGATTTCAATTTTAAAAAATTATTTTCATTATTACCATTTTGAAATGGCTACTTTGGGAATGTCAAGGACAATAGAATTAAGATCAGTAAATCTGGAGAAGCATGAAATACATAATGTTATGTTTACTTCACTGTAATAAGATTATATATTTTAAACTTAATTTTTTTCTATTATGAAAATAACGAGAGGCCTGGTGCACAGATTCCTGCACGTTGAAAGGAAGTTAATTAGAAGGTGGCCAGTGGGGCGGGACTGGGCGAGATGGGCTGGACACACGCAGACCCTCTCCAGCCGGCGGCACCTGGGGCGGTGCTGGTGCTCGAAGGGCATCTGTGGAGTGAGGGGGGGTCCCTTTGGCAGGTGGGGTCCCTGGCCTGGCCTGCGGAGGTCAGGCCGAAACGGGCAGTCTGACATCCCTGAGGGGTCCCAGGGTGCGAGGGGGCACTCTGCAAGTTGCTGTCTCTTGGCAGCTCCTGTGTGAGCGTCTGCCCCCTGGTGGTCATTGCGCCTCATGTTGGCCGGTCATGCAGGTTTTTATATATAGAGGTGTGCTTATTTCAGAACACGTGGAAATGCTTGAAGTGTGCATGTATGTCTGGTTGTATCTGGTTGTTAATTATTTACGCTTTTAACCATTACTGAGTTACATCTGTCAGTAACTTGGTTTTTAAAAGCTACTTAGGTTATTCTGCCTGGCTGGTGTGGCTCAGTGGTTGTGTGTTGACCTATGAACCAGGAGATCATGGTTCGATTCCTGGTCAGGGCACATGCCCAAGTTTCAGCCTCAGTCCTCAGTAGGGGACGTGCAGGAGGCAGCCAATCAATGATTCTCATCGTTAATGTTTTTATCTCTCCTTCCCTCTCTAAAATCAATACAAATTTATAAAAAATGTTTAAAAATATAAAAGCTACTGAGGTTATTCTGGTAATAATTTTCATACTTAACATTTTATGAGTGCATCTGTACTACCTGCCTGTGATGTTAGTGTAAATGCTTTGTGTGCATTCGCTGTGAGTTCTTGTAGCGATCCTGGGAGGCTTGCTGTTGTGCTATTCTCATTTTTGGAAGAAGAAACCAAGGCACACGGAGGCAGATAACTCGTGGAGGGTGTGCGGAGCCGGGGAACAGGCAGTCCAACTCTGCAGCTTTCTCCTCAGCCACTGTGTTTGTAGGATTAGAAAACGTAAAACCACTGCAGTGGACGTTTTATGGGGAACAGTTTATAGAGTAATTTAGAGCGTAATTTTCAGGAAGTACCACAAGCATGATAAGAGTAATGGGATCCCTGCTTGGCCTTTGGACTGAGATCAAGTGTAAGAGTCATGGGACCTGTTCAGGTACATTTATACCACATACCATGTGCATATATGTGTCGATCTTGTGCATGCATGTGTTCATGAAGGGTCCATTTCCATCCTGACTTTTAAAGCCCTGTTGTTATCACTTCACCCTTCACATTGGAGAAGATGATTCTGGTTCTCCATCAGCACGGTGCACGCTCTGTTTTAATTGCCGACCGTGCACGCTGTGGCAGCCGGAAGTTGGAATAGGAGTGAAGGGTCCGAGGGGTGCTTGGTGGCTTCCCTGACAGCTGTCAGTGCCCAACGAAAAAAGTAGGCAGGACCAGCTCAAGGTGCTGGACTGGGGTTCAGACCCTTTCCGATGGCTTGGCTGTGATTGGAGTTTTGGAGTGCAGGCCTGTGTCCGTCTACCCAAGGGACCGTTTCATCAAGGCCTTTTCCCTGTCGAGTTGTAGCCCTTAAAAATTCAACAACTAAATTTATTTGTTCTCATCACGTCTAGGGCTTATTTAATTCCATAAAGTTTTAAAAATATACATACTTTTGTTGATTTCAGAGAGGAAGGGAGAGGGAGAGAGAGAGAGAGAGAAACATCAATGATGAAAGAGAATCATGGATCGGCTGCCTCCTGCACAACCGCTAGTGGGGATCGAGCCCACAACCTGGGCACTGACCGGGAATCAGCCGTGACCTCCTGGGTCATAGATCGATGTTCAACCGCTGAGCACACCGGTTGGGCAGATTCCATAAATTTTTGCTTACATGTTAGCTGTGACTTTCCCCAGGTGATGTTTGAATTTTAGCAGATAATTCCTTGATTGTTACTAACAGTTCCTTAACATCTGTTGGCCAAACATTTGCCATTCCCAACAAAAAGGGGGGTTTTTAGACAAAATGGCAGGTTCAGGGAACACCCTAATACAGGGGTCGCCAACCAGTGGTCCACTGGGGGTTCATGAGGTCCGAAAGGTTGGTGACTGCTGGCCTCGTGGACTTCTGAGATTATACATGTTCACATCTCTTGTCACGAGTCTGTTTCCTCTTGTCAGAAACGGGGGAGCTGGGGAAGGTTTCCAGGCGGGAGGTTAAGAATCAGAGCCCCGACTCTGGGTGGAGAGCTGCGTGCTAGCACAGCCGTGTTTGTGGCGCCGGGGACCCAGTGCCCACTGCGAGCACAGGACGGGCAGGACGGTGGAAGCGTGGACGTCCCGTCCTCCACCCTGTGCTCCTCACTTCCAGCAGCTTGATGTAGCAAGTGCCTGCACGTTCTTATGGCTCGTGTTCTAGCATAAATGGAATTAAGAAAGTCATTTTTTACCAAGTGGCACCCAAACCACCAAATGTTACGTGTTTGTGATTTGCACAGCTTCTGATGCTTCCGGAGGCATTTACTAGTGTAATGACATTTTTAGACTTTTACCTGGTGTGTGATTACAAACGCATGTGATTGGTATCACCAGCTTGATTCTTGGGAAACACTGTCAAGTTTACATTAAATCCAGTGATGATTATTGTTTGCTTCTATGAACGTCTGTCTGAGCAGAAGTTTTGAAAATCGTTTAGCACCCATATCATGGGCTCAGTGGTGAGAAATCACTTCTGTTGCATATTTGGTTTTGTTTGTCTTTGAGTGGCTTAGCCCTGTCAGAGCTTGACATTTATCTTAGGCTAATGCAGTCTTGGTTCATTCACTAATATTTGTTGAGTGGGCGGTGTGTGTTAGGCTTTGTTGGGGACCGGGCCTACAGAAGTGAGAGTGAGGCAGTCTGGGATCTCCGGGCGGGAGGGACGGGAAGCAGCCTTACGCGATAATGGGCCCATTGTGCCACCAGAGGAGAGCGAGGAGGCGCGCCCCTGCTCCGGCCAAGGTCAGGCCCTCCTCTCCGCCCCCATTGCCAAGGTCACTCCTTGGAGAGTCGCCTGCCACATGCTGGTCACTGTGTAGTGCTGGGCATGCAACATGTAATGGACACGGGCCTTTTCTCAAACAGCCCCGTTCTGGTATGCAAGACAGATTGGAGGACGTGTCGACAGGGGGAAACGCCGTGTTTGGATGCGGGGTGGGCATGCTGAGGGGGAGGGGGTGGCGTAGAAGTAAACGGGGTGGGGGTGGGAGCATTGCTGCTGTCCCGGTCTGGAGGGAGGGTTGAAGAAAGTGCCACCTGCTGGGTGCTCTGCCCTCACACCTAACTCACTTCGTCCCAGCCTTCCTTGCTCCCAGCCCCACTGCCCTACCGAGCTGCTTCCTGGAGGAGCCTTGATTGTCTCGTCGCCAGAGTCAGCCCCCACGGTGGGGCCTTTCCCCTCGGTGATGGTGTTGGTCGCTCTCTGTTCCTCCCTCCCCTCCTTGGTTGGCTCCGTTTTGCTCACCTCTCTTGGCAGTTTGAGTACGGGCATATTTAATGTTGGAGTCAGTCCTCTGCTGGCTTTTATTTTTCAATAAGAAGGTGCCTGAATTGAGTGTCTTATTTTAAAGGAAAATGTTATTAAAGAGTATAGCTCATTATTCTGAGCTTGAGGCGGCAAATTGATATCGACCGTAGCTGACATAGTATACGTAATTAACATACTCATTTAGATGCTAAAAAATTTGCTGCTGTTCCTGGGTCCCAGGATGCTCTGCCAGAGGGGTGAGTGGAGGGAGGGCCTGATTTCCGCTGGCTTCGTGCTGTCATCCCCTTTTCTTCTCCTTTGCCAGGAGGTCTGCCTGGATTTCAAGTATTGGTCCCCTCACTGTACGGATGTGTACGCTGTCATCACAGACTCTGCACAGTATGTGTTCTAGGCCAGGTCATCTAGGGCAGTGGTCGGCAAACTCATTCGTCCACAGAGCCAAACGTCAACAGGACAAGGATTGGGATTTCTTTGGAGAGCCAAATTTTTTAAACTTCTCCTAACGCCACTTCTTCAACATAGACTCACCCACGCCGTGGTGTAATGTCCCACATGGAAGAGCCACACTCAAGAAGCCAAAGAGGTGCATGTGGCTCGAGAGCCGCTGTTTGCCGGCCACGGGTATAGGTGATTGATGATCTGGTATTGCCTCTGAGGTTAGGCTGGCAGCCAGTTGGTAAGAGTTCCTCAGGGAACGCTGGGCTTTTCTGGCGCTCAGTCCTCTGCCTTGATCATCCTCAGCCCTCTCCAGTAATGCGCTCACACCTGGCCTACAAATAGAGCCCCAAAACAGAGCCCACGCTGGGTGTGACTTTGGTGGCCAGTCTGCGAGGGGAGGAATTCAGGAACTGGAATACCCAATGAGCAGAGGAACGGAAGACAAACGGGAGGCCCACAGGAAGTGAGCGCTTGGTAGCTGCTTAGCGTTGAGAGGGTTGAGAGCTCAGCATTCTCTCTCTCAGCCTGTGGGAACCTATTGGGCCTGCTGCTGATGACCTTGATAGATCTCTTTGTTCCCAGTCCGTTCTGTACTGAAGGTCCTGCTAAGTCTCCCAA
Source organism: Lasiurus borealis (assembly GCA_004026805.1). Classification (NCBI taxonomy): domain Eukaryota; kingdom Metazoa; phylum Chordata; class Mammalia; order Chiroptera; family Vespertilionidae; genus Lasiurus; species Lasiurus borealis. Next base: position 12,803 of record PVJN01049151.1, read on the forward strand.
GCTCTCCAGACGGCAAAACGTTGTTTGGCAATTTCTGACCTCTCCGCCCTGCTGTGGAAGGGAGAGCGGCATGAATCAAGGGCGTGGCGATGAGAAGAGAACCTTGTTACTGACAGGTTGAAGAGGAGTCGTTAGTACCTTGAGCTCTCGGGGACAAGGACCAGGCCGCGTCGTTCCGTTTGCGCTTTGAGTCTGCCAGACGAGGGTAGGATGTGCACAGCAGGTAACATGATCATGTATGTGAAGAAAGTAATGGAAGTTGAGCAGTGAGGTCAGGGCTCTTGTATATACACTTGGGTACATTTGAAATCTCTTGCTAAGGCTTCAAAAGTCTGGCCCTACATTTCTTTAGAAATTGAGTCTTATTTTAAAGCAAAGTGTTACAAATGAGGATAGCTCATTGCAGATAGAGATGATTGACAGCGCGTGGTAAAAGGTGCCACTGCGTTCCACCTGGCACTAGGCCCTGCTCGGGCCGTGGAGCCTTTGTGCGGACATTCTCGTCTCTGGTAACTCAGGAGGAAAGCTCTTGGGGTAGTGGGTGCTTGACTGAACATGAGGTAAGCTTTTCCACAGGAGTAGGAACTGACCTCTTTACTCAGAAGGAGGCCAAAGGTCAGTTTTGGAAGAGGCGATACGGAAAAACCGGTGTTTTGCTAAGATTTATGTGGATTAAAACTTAGTTCATGTGTTTTGAACGGAGCCCATAGAGTATCTCCTCCCCTTCCCTTTCCAGCTGTCCAGAGGTGTGGCCACTGCGAAGAATTTTTAGAAAAGACCTTTTAAATTTTATTCTATACTCTTAGAAATGAATGTGTGTATTTTTGAATTTGTTATAAAAATGGGACCACACGATGTGTACTTTTTACGTTTTATCCAAGTAATTCTTCCGTGTGTGTGTGTGTGTGTGTGTGTGTATAGAATTCTGTCTTACTTTCAACAGACGTGTAATGTCCCACATCCTAACCATGTCCTGACGCACTACTCAGGCGTTCCTTAACGCTCGAGTGTCCCACTTCAGCAATGTCGCTCTGGCATTTCGCAGGCCTGCTTCCTTCACTTGCTTTTCCATGAGCGGTTTCTAGAAGTGGGATTTGAGTCAAGAGGCTCAAATTGAACATCTTTGCTAGACTACCAGGGGTTCTTTAGAAAGCTGGTTATAATTTGTACCCCACCGTCACGGGTATGACCTTTAACCTAACACTGGGTAGTGCAAGCTAAACTTGTTCTGTCCGGACAGAGAAAAGCCATTGGTTTCAGAATTCCCATCTCCTTGCCCGTCATTGGTTTCAGAATTCCCATCTTCTTGCCCGTCAGTGACGTGGAGCATCTTCAGTTCCTTTTGGTGGGAAGTGCCTGTTTTCCTGATGGGATAGTTTTAAAAACATTACTGACATGGGAATATGCGTTTAATGAAACGTCATATCCTGTCTTTTTAACTGTTTTCTCCTAGTCATTTTGATCTTTAATTGAATGCTACGAGTGGATATAATTTATTTTTCAATTGTTTCTTTTTTTTCAAGGTACTAAGATTCTTAAAATGAACTATAGGGAAATATATATTGCAATGAAGGAACTTAAGAACTTCCCTAAAAAATCAGAGCATGAACTTTTAAAAAAAGTTCCAAAATAAGGAGCTTTATAGAAACCAGCCTATTGCTAGCTATAAACAGTTAAGGTCAGCTGACTACGTAAAACTCCCTTCTACTTTATTTGACGTTTGTTATAGTGATAGGATGTGTATTACCTTCAGTTTGTTATTTCTACAAAGATCACAGTAGGAAACTAAATTGGGTTAAAAAGGATGCTTAGCATTAAGACACAGGAGTTTTTGCTTTCTGGTGTCCCTTACGGAACGGCCGTCGCCAGCCTTGCGGACCTCGCTGAGCACCAGCTGTCGACCGCTGTTATAGACTCTTCCCTGTGGTTTGGGGAAAGCTGGACTGTCGGAAGCCTAGTAAATGGCATGTTCAGGGGAATTACTCGCTGTAAAAGTCATAAATAGAACGGATCAGGTATAAACTACACACTGTTTAACATACGCTCCAACTGCCTGCATTGTGACGACCATCAGTTACTATCTGAGTATTTTTTCTGTTTGGTTATTTGGTTGACGTGAGCCTGTCACTTACAAAAGAAGAAAACAGCACAGCGAGGTGCAGATCCTCCGCTCTCAGTTTAAAGATAAAAGTTACGTGTTAGAACTCTTGCGTTGCCTTTGCCTCAAGGGGCCTGACTTTTGACTTCACTGAAAGCCCTCGTGCCACCTCTGACGGGGACACCAGCCGTCCCCACCCTCCACGGCCCCTCCTCCACTCTCCTTTCCTCCACGCTCGCTCCCTCCCTCGGGGAGATCTCTTCCTATGATGTTCCGTGCGATATGTTCCAGATGCCTATCTATCTCTTGGCGTGGCCATCGCCCCGCATGTAGCATGTCCAGAACTGGCCTCTGCTTCGCCTGCAGTGCTCTCTATCTCAGCAAGCATCTGGCATTTTGGTTTTATCTGTGGTTTGTGCCCACAACCTGGCCATTAT
>PVJN01049153.1:0-15336 GCA_004026805.1 Lasiurus borealis
TTCTTCCTTCCTTCCTTCCTTCCTTCCTTCCTTCCTTCCTTCCTTCCTTCCTTCCTTCCTTCCTTCCTTCCTCCCTCCCTCCCTCCCTCCCTCCCTCCCTTCCTCCCTTCCTTCCTTCCTTTCTTTCTTTCTTCCTTATTTTTTTTGTTAAGAGAACACATTATTTACAGCCTGTTAAGGCAAGAGATAGAAAGGTTCAAGAAAAAAGAGAGAGTTCAGGAAATCACTTCCTGTGTCATAAACACCCTCACAAATTTTCTAGGAAGCCATGTCTAATAGTCTTAATTTGTCGCTTACTATTCTTTAGCTTCTAAAACACACGCATTCACAAACTGATGAGCCAGAATGCTGTCCTAGGTAAAAGACGGCGTTTTCGGGGTGTACTGTAAAGTTGGGGTTAGAAAGAACCCTCCTAGGATCTGAGGAGGAGATGTGAGAACTGACCTAGGCAACAGGCAGTGCTATGGAAATTTGGCAGGGGTCAAAGGGGACTACTGCATTTCTACTGTGGCTCTGCGGGACACCTGCTCACACATTGAACTGAACACAGACCCAACAATGTACCTTGCGCAGAGTAGATGCTCAACAAACGTGTTGGCAATGCACACTCCCTCATGTATGGACTCTGGTTTTAGAACATTGTGTCAGAACAACTGTACTCAGCGTTGCAGGGGAGAGTATTTTGGGCCTCACATAATTGCCCGTCTTAGGGATGAAGAAAATGGACTAGGAGCCAAGGCTGGCAAGCTGTTCCTGCCTGAATGTGAACTAGACTTCAGCTCTGCGTAATCAAAAACGCTCCTATGCTTTCCCCCCTTTTGAGTAATTTAATTTTCATCTACCTGCTCTAAATATGCAAGAGCTATCATGAAAAGGTTCAGGGGTACCTTCAGAATAACTTTAACGGGATTCTCATGACTTTGCAGATTTATAAAACTTGGCCCACGCTAAGGATGCCAAGACACTAACTTGAGGTTCTTTGGAAACACCTCTCATCTTTTTCCTTTCTTCCTGTTGCTATGGGGAATTTACATCCTTACTGTCCCAGGGCTGGGCACCCATCCAGCCTGCTAACTGGGTTTCCTGCTGGCAGACTTCTACTTACACAGTCTATCCACTGTATCGCCATGTCCTCTTCCTTCCATCGGCCTTCATTTGCAGCATCTTCTCCACATGTGTCTACTATTGGCTTCATAGGATCATGTCAGCTCTTTCACAATCACATACCACAGAACTTTCAGGCAAGTATGTCCATTTTCTTCATCCCTAAGATGGGATGTCTTAAAATAAAAGCCTTTTTGGTCTTTGGCGGTTTCTCCTAGGTCTAGGAACTCTGAAAGTTTAAGCACAATGACATGCACTTCTTCACTTGAACAGGTGCCCCTCCATAGTGCTTGTGCAGTTGAGTTTTTTGACCCATCATAGTGCTTTACATTGATCTTGTACTGGGCAGTTACAGGGGAGAGGCACAAACAGGAGAAAGAGAGGAGGGGAGGGGGATATTTTGAATTTAAGAATGAATTAATAAAAAAAGGAAGAAAAGAATGAATTAATAAGATCTCAGAGTCTTAAGAGAAGGGATTTGATTTCATCTTAACTGGGTGAAATTCTACATCCTCATATATGCCCAGACAGAAGGACTCAGACTTTAATAACTTGCTTTTGTAAAACAAATATTCGTGTTGTTTTTGAGTGATAGAATGATGCAGGTTTTAGTTTTGGAAAGTACATAAGTATTTTTAAAAATGTTTATGAATAAAATTTGAGACCTAATTAACTTACAATAAAATGTCTGGATTTAAAGTATATTGTTTGATGAATGTTGACAAACATATACACCTGCATATCATTGCACCATCATGATGTTGGATATATTTTTTTTTAACCCAGTATAGTTCCATACTGCCTTTTTGTCATGAAGCACACCCCCACATTTTCCCTTCATCTCCATCCCAGGCTACTACTGTTCTGACTTCTATCACCATTGATAAGTTTTGCAGGTTTTAGAACTTTATATAAATGGAATTATATAGTGTATACTCTTTCGTGTCGTTCATATAATGGTTTTGAGAGTCATCCATGTTGTTTTGGTATTGGTATATTACTTCTTTTTATTCCTGAGTAGTATTCTATTGTCTCCCTTACTCATGCATAAAATATTCAATTCATTTACCATTGAATGATGGCCCTCCCAAAAATAACTCAAAACTGTGAGTCAAAAACTTTGGAGTATCAATTCTTTCACTTGCCTTGTGTTTACCCATAAACAAAAGGAAAAATATCAAGTGACACAGAGGATTGTTGTAAGGATCTAATAAAAACACTGTGCAAATTGTTATTCAAATGATATGCAAGATATTTTTTTCTTCAGTAGCCCCCAAAGTTGCTGACATTCAAATTGGAGTCATTATTTAAATAGGCTCTTTTGAGATCAAGTGCATAATGACTTTTAGTTGGTTGCTGGATATACTCTCTATAAAAGCTCATCAGCAAACATTTGCTTGCTAGATTATTCCCCTGTAGCTGTGAAATACATTAGAGTTGGTTTTTCAGAACGATAGTGGCTAGGAGCCTGGGTCAGAGTCTACTTCTCTTTTGCTAAGGATTAATACTTTTGCTGCAGAAGCATTGAAAATGCTGGTAAGACAAAGGGCTGAAATAATGTAGCTTTGTCTATGACATATAAGCAAAAACAAAACTAAACACCTTTTCCCAAAAAAGCTATATAAATACTTTATATCTAGTATTATAAAATAGATATTATTATAACTTTCCCTAAACTTGAGCTAATTTCAACAAATATTGTGTTGGTAACTATTTTCTAATTGTATTACTAATGCAAACTCATAATAGAACACTTGGAAACTATAGATATGTGTAAAGTTGAGACTGAAAATCACCTACCACCTTTGCACCTAGAAATAACTGCTAACATTTTAATGAATATTTTCCAGTCATTGGTCTTCCCATATATATGTATTTTTAAGGAAAATTTCTAAAGTATTTTTATTTTTTTAATATGTATTTTATGTGTTATTTCCCCCTAGTTAACAACATAAGAAAATTCCAGTGTCAATGAATATTTTTTAAAAATAACTTTGAAGGATTCCTCGTATTTTATCTGAATTCAGCATATTTTACCTAAATTTATAAAAATTAAATTTTATTTGCTAAATTCGTAAATGTTAAATTTGAGTTACTGAAAGCATTCTGAAATCAATATAAAATAAGGAAAATAAAATATGTACATGCAAACACACTCATAAATTTTAAAGGTACACCAGGCATTCTTAACAGGGGCTGTATCACTCGAAAGCAGTGGTTCTCAACCTTCCTAATACTGCTACCCTTTAATATTCCTCATGTTGTGGTGACCCCCAACCATAAAATTATTTTCATTGCTACTTCATAATTGTAATTTAGCTGCTGTTAATGAATCATAATGTAAATATCTGTGTTTTCCAATGGTCTTAGGCTCTACAACAGCAGTTCTCAACCTGTGGGTCATGATTCTCAACCTGGAGTCTAAAGGGAATGGAAATTGGTTTCATTGGTGAAAAATATTACCTTTTGATGGATAGACCATAGATAAATGGTACATGGAATACAAACATAGATATACAGTATACCTGTAGTATTAAAATTTCATGAGGGAGAGGAGCAATTAGGAAAAGAAGTGTCTAAAAGGTTTCTTAGGGACAATAATAAAAGTAGGTTGAGACACACTGAAAAAATCTGATAGGCAATTGAATCTTGCAGGGCAGTTCCATTGCTTTCAACCTAAGCTAATGTGAAAGAAATAAGATTCCTCTCTAACATACAGAATCTTCTGATGTAATTCTGTAAGTTTTTCCTGTCGTTAGACTGTCATTTTGGAGTAAGATGCAGAGGAAAGACAAAATGCAAATTAAATTAAGGTTGAAATTCCTTATGTTGCAAAATTTTTTTACATAGTATCACTACATTATAAAACTATGATCAAAGGGAAAATTCATTTCTTTACCTTAAAAACTCAGAATTAATCCTATTTTCTTTGTATTTTAATTTGAGGAACATCAATGGTTTTCCAAGAGTATGAATTCCCATCCATATACAAGTCTAATAATCGAAAAGCCACCATCATCACAAGAACAAAAATAGCAAGATGCACTGACTTAGGTATTTTTTTAAATAACAGATTTATTGAGCTATAGTTCACATATGATAAAATTCACACTTTAGAATTACATGCTTTTAAGATGTACAGTGGCTTTTAATACATATACAGAATTGTACAATCATCACCACTATCCAATTTTAGAAACTTTTCATCACCCCAAAGAAACCTCCTACCTAGTATCAGTCACTACCCATTCCCTTTCCACACAGTCCCTACAACCACTAAGCTATTTTCTATCTCTACCAATTTTCCTATTCTGGCTATGGCATGTGTAATTGAATCATACAAGATGTCTCCCTTTGTGACTGCTTCTTTCACTTAGATTATGTTTTCAAAGTTCATCCATTTTGTAGCGTGTATCAGTATTGCATTCCTTTTCTTGGCTGAACAATACCATTGCATGAACATACTACCTTTTGCTTATCCATTTGTCAGTTGGAAACTTGAGGTTTCCACTTTCTGGCTTTTATAAATAATGCTGCCATAAACATTTGTGTATAAATTTTTAAGTAGACATGCTTTCAATGTCCAATAGGTATATACATAGGAGTGGTATTACTGGGTCATATATTAATTCTATGATTAACATTTTGAGAAATTATCAAAACTGTTTGCCAAAGCAGCTGTGCCATGTTGCAATCCCACCAGCAATGTGTGAGCATTCTAATTTTTCCACATCCTCACCAATTTTTGTTATTATCTCTCTTTTTTGTTTTGTTTTATTAATCTTGATGGGGGTGATACACTACCTCATTGTGGTTTTGATTTGCATTTCCCCAGTGGATAATCGTATTGAACATCTTCTATACCGAGTGGCCTTTTGTATGTTTTCTCTGGAGAAATGTCTATTCAAACCCTTTTCCCATTTTTAAATTGGGTTGTCTTTTTATTGTTAGGTTGTAAGAGTATTTTACATATTCTAGATTCAAGTCCCTTATTGAATATACAGTTTGCAAACGTGGTCTCCTATTCCCTGGATTGTGTTTTAATTTTCTCGATGGTGTTGTTTGAAGCACAAAAGTTAAAAATGTTGATAAAGTTCTATTTATCTTTTATTGTGTTATTTGTGCTTTTGGTGTCAGATCTAAGAAAACATTACTAAATCCAAGGTCACAAAGATATACTTCTATGTTTTGTTTTATTCTAATGGCTTACTCTTGTATTTATGTCCTTGATCCATTTTGACTGATTTTTATTTTTTATTTTCTTGTGTGTGGATGTTGCAGGGCCATTTGCTGAATGACTTGGGTTCTGAATCAAGGTACAATAATGATTGATCAACAGTTCAAGATCTTTGTCTGGGACAGCCTTTCTTTTTTCTTTCTTTTACCACCCTAATTTCTTCTTTCTCTATTTGTAGAATATCATTTATCTGATTGATAATATTTGGGAGTCGTATTTCTTGCTGAAGATGCTTTATTATTATCAATGATAGGGGAGTGGAGTGTTCTAGCTGTTATTTCCCCACCTATAAAATGCAGTATTTGGAATTAGATTTCCTTGAGATGCCTGGAGTCCTGGTTAATACAGTTTACATACACCGCATCCACATGTTGCCACTTTTCAAATAAGTAGCATGTCATAAAATTCCCATAGCATTAAAATTCCTCTCAGGAAATATAATGCTTCTTTAGAAGGGCTAGGTTGGAAACCGGAGGGACAATGTAACTTGGAATACTTGACTTAGAACAGGATGGCCTGTGTTCTGGTGAGAGAGAGGCTTTAAAAAGAAGAGCAGTGGTATCACCTCACACCTGGCAGAATGGTTGCCATCAACAAATGACAAGGGCTGACGAGGGAACCCCAGTACACTGCTGGTGCATGGGGATGCATACTGATGCAGCCACTATAGAAAACAGTATGGAGGTTCCTAAAAAAAAATATTAAATATGAAATTGGCATTTGACCCAGTGATCTCACTTCGAGGAATATATCCTAAGAAACCCATAATACCAATCAGAAAGAATATATGCACCTCTATGTCATAGCAGGATAATTTACAGTAGCTAAGATCTGGAAAAAGCCCATGTGCCCATCGATAGATGAGTGGATAAAAAAATCTGTGGTAAATTTACACCATGGAATACTATGCAGCAGTAAAAAAAGAAGGATTTCTTACCCCTTGAGATAGTATGAAAGAGCATGGAGAGTATTATGCTAAGCCAAATAAGTCAGTCAAAGAAAGACATGTCTTCTTCAATTTTAAATGGTAGTCTCGCTGGCTAAAGTAGTCTTGGTTATAGGTCCTTGCTTTTCATCACTTTTATATTTCATGTTATTTCTATCTGATTTTTTTCTGTTAAGAAATCAGTTAATAGTCTTATGGAAGCTCCCTTGTAGATAACTAATTCTCCTTCTCTTGTGGCTTTTAAGATTCTCTCAATCTTTAACCTTTTCAATTTTAATTAGGATGTGTCTTGATGTGGGCCTCTTTGGGTCCATCTTGTTTGGGAGGCTCTGCATTTCCTGGACTTGTATGTCTTTTCCTTAACCAGATTAGGGAAGTGTTTGGTCATCAATTCTTCAAATAGGGTTCTCAATCCTTGCACTCTCCCTTTTCCTTCTGTTACCCCTATGATACAGATGTTGTCATGCTTCATGTTGTCCCAAATTAAACTATCCTCAGTCTTTTAAATTCCTTTTTCTTTTTGCTGCACTGATTGGGTGGGTTTTTTTTTTACCTTGTCTTCCAAATTGCTGCTTCTATCCTCTGCTTCATCAAACCTACTATTTAGTCCTTCCAGTGTATTCTTGATGTCATATATTGTATTCTTCATTTCTGACTGGTCATTTCTTATATTGTGGTATATTTACACAATAGAATATTACTCATATGTAAAAAAGAAGGAAATATTATCTTTTACAATAGCCTGGATAGATTTGGAGATTATTATTATAAGTGAAATAAGCCAGTCAGAGAAAGACAAGTACCATATGATTTCTCTTATATATGGAATCTAATGAACAAAATGCACTAACAAAGTGGAGATAGATTCATGGATACAGAGAACAGACTGACAGCTGTCAGAGGGGAGAGGGTTGGGGACTGAGTGGGATGGGTGAAGGGACTATGCAAAGAAAAAAGAGAAAGACTCATGGACACAGATAATAGTATGCTGATTACCAGAGGGAAGGAGGAATGGGAGGTGTAGAAGAGGGTGAAGGGAGGATAAATAATGATGGAAGGAGACTTTACTTGGGGTGATAAACACATAATACAATATACAGATGGTGTATTTATTATAAAATTGTATACCTGAAACCTATATAATGTTACTAATTAGTGTTACCCTAATACATTCAAATAAAAAAGAGAGGGGGGGGGGAAGAAAAACACAAAACAATCAACAAAATCACAAAAGGCCAAGATCAAGGACTAAGATGAGTAAAACAACATTAAGTTTCCATTGAACTTCAGACGAGGCAGCAATCACAGCAGACCAGAGTGTTTACAAATGTTTCTCAGAAATAGATATCCTTGGCTACACTTAGAGAAACAGTTTTCTCTTTTCCACTATCATTGGGAAGATATGTCCTAAAAGCATCCTATATAATAAAACCCTAATATGCAAATTGACCAAACTGCAGAACTACCGTTCACTACGATGCTCACTGACCACCAGGGGGCAGATGCTCAATGCAGGATCTGCCCTCTGGTGGTTAGTGTGCTCCCAAAGGGGGAGCGCCACTCAGCCAGAAGCTGGGCTCACTCTGGCAAGTGCAGTGATGGTGGCAGGAGTCTCTCCCACCTCTGCAGCAGTGCTAAGGATATCTGACTGCCGGCTTACAGCCTAAGTTGGTAGTTGGAAATTGCCCGGGGGGGTCCTGGACTGTGGGAGGGTGCAGTCCAGGCTAAGGACTCCCATCCCCAAGTGCACGAATGTTGTGCACCAGGCCTCTAGTTGAAATATACTGTATAAATCCATTTCCCCTTTTTATTTCCAAAAGTAAAGCCAACTATATGTAAACATTTTACTTATCAACTTTTTCTTTTGCATAACTATAACATCATACTCTTAAACCATATTACAATATATTATGTGAAATTTACTTTAATGACTAAGTATTTTCATGGTGAAAAGTAATAAATTACTATAAAAATTTATGTGAGTAGCTCTATAGAGAATTTTTAAATCATAGGAGGTGTCATAGCATGTCTATTTCTAATGTATATAGAGATGTTGTGTGTGCAAATATATCATCCAGAATGCACAAAATTAAAAGCGTGAAACTAAACACAGTACATAACTCAACAAAACAAGAGTGAAGTTGTGCCAAAACAACTTTGCTTTTCATATTTCCCATTGCAGAAACATTCAAAGGAGGATTATTTCTGAAAATGTGCATGAGTCAGAAGTGGAGAATGAGTAATACCGTGCTGTGGACTTTTATGAATGTTTTACTGCTGAAGGAACATCATCTAGTTTTTTCAGTAAGGCAATGAGTTGCTCCCTCACCCTCAGATTCCAAATAGAAAACACACACACACAGAGAACTTGAATATAATTTGAACAACTGGTATCTTCTAAATTTAGCACTGAGTTTTCTTAAAATGTTCTAATTCAGTGAATAATACTTTAATCTCATTTCAGCTGGGTAGAAATGACTATGGGAGGCTGAGGGCTACAATAACCTTAGAATAAATAGATCAACAAGATTCTTTAGCAAATAGTAAACAAGGTTAGATTGACTTATTCACAGTCAGAATATGCATGAAAAATATATTAGATGGCTTGTTGACATTTCAGCTTTGTGTATTTCAAAAACTTTATCGTGATGAGAATGTTAATGAAAAATATTCACAAGGTCCAGGATGGTGGTGAATTTTATGTCTTAATTTACACATTCTAATGGGATTTGGAAATCTCTAAATTTAATTTCTTTTTGTGTTCATCCTCATTCCCATTTTCCCCTACTTTGTATAACACTTTAGGCTCTCATTATGAATTATTCAAGGAATTTTTTAAAAGGCCCAAGATTGTGTTAAGGTTCCATGTTTTTAAGCCAGTAGAGCCATGCTATCTTAATTCCTCAGTCATTTTTTTACAGAGCATCATCTGTGTTTCCAGCACTGGAGTTAGAAAGTGAGCAAAATCATCTATCTTATTACCCTATTAACTCTTAGATCTTACAAATGAACCTTAACTTCCCATCTGACACTCTGAGACTTTAGTACAGTGGTCCTGATATACACTTAATGAAAAGAATAATCAGAATCTTTCCTGAGGGACCCCACTATTAAGCTGCTAAAAGACAACAAGATTTTACACGTTAGAGTAAGAGACACACTCTAAATTGCATAACAGGGCAAGATTTAATCTATAACATAACTATATCATTTTGTTAAAGGGAGAGACTAAATGACAAAGTGTTTTCCTCCAAATGCATAGCTTATTAATGCTAAAATGGGACGGGGGCTGCATTTTGGCTTTAGGAAAGAATCGGTAAAATATTAATAAACCATAGTTCTCTCTTCCTTTCATTCGTTTAAGATATGACTCATGTCACCAGTGTGGCTTTAACATGGGATCAAGAATAAAGATAAGATTTTGAAGTATACTTTTTGAAAAATCCAAGAAAATTCTCCCTGATTTATATTTCTAATCACCTTAGAACCTCTTCTTTATAACAAATACAGATCTTTAATGATAGACCCACTGATCTATCATGAAGAAAGAATGCATGGATTGGCTAGGTTTTCAGTGATGCCAAGATGAGATCATTGGATTTTCTACAACAGCACCACAGAGGTGTAACTTGTTCTGTTGTCTGGAAGGAGACTGGTAGAGGAAAGTTAAGAATTGTTAGCCCAACTCTGGCTATCAGTTTTGTCAGTAATTTATTTGAAGGCATAACATGGATCCCTTTTCTGGTATAAAAATATACAAATGGTACAAACCTGAGATAGGGCTAGCTAGCATAACAGGTAATAGAATTAAGATTAGACTACATTATGACAGACAAGAAATCTACAGATAGAACTTTATAGGGGAAAATGTAAATCTCTGTCTTCAGGTTCAAAACCTTCATTGCACACTCAAAGGGAGAAGCTGTCCTAGGTTGGTTAAGATAAATATTAGCAATTTAATGGGGGATCATTATGCTGATAAAGGTTTAAAAAAATAATTTTTTTATACACTCACTCTTCCATTAATTTACTCAGGTACTTGATTTTAGTATGCCGAGAATAGACCAGGATTCCTGGCTCTTTTACATTCTTATTGAGAAGGTAGGCTCACAACTGATAATTACTGAACAATGTGATAAAGATAAAAGAGCAGGTTGAACAGTTCTAACAGAAGTATAGAGATGGAAAAAACCTCTTTGGGATTACCTTCACAGAAGGGCTGACTTTTGAACTAGATTTTGAGAATGAAATAGAAGTTGGCTAGAAAGACAGAAGAGGACAACCACAGCAAAAGGAGGGAGAAAATAATGTAGAAAGAGGAGAGGGTGCACACTGGAGGTAGTGGGAATTGAGGTCCAAACCATCTTGAAGGGCCTTCTGTACTGTGTTAGAGATTGAGATCTTGGCTTCAAACGAACTGTAGACTGTGTGTGTGTGGTGGTGGGGGAGGAGGGAAAGTGACTAGTAGATTTAGGTTTTAAAAAATATGATTTTGGCCTGTAATATAATGGATTCTTGGGAGAGCAATTTAGGGCCTGTTGGAATCAACAATGTAACTCTAAGTTCTGAAATAAAGCAAGCCACCTTAGGAAAATACCTAAAAGATGCCCCACACTGGAGATGTGCCCGCAACCAAGGTACATGCCCCCAACCGGAATCGAACCTGGGACCTTTCAGTCTGCAGGCCGACACTCTATTCACTGAGCCAAACCAGTCTCGGCTAAACTTAGACTTCTTCTAACGCCACTTCTTCAAAATAGACTCGCCCAGGCTGTGGTATTTTTGTGGAAGAGCCACACTCAAGGGCCAAAGATCCGCATGTGGCTCGTGAGCTGCGGTTTGCTGACCACTGGGCTAGTGGAAAGGTACAAAGCCTAGTCTCCTAGCTTGACCAACACAGGTCAACTCTGAACAGCCATCCCAGCTTCAGAACTTCCCATGGGGGTGGCTGAAATCTCTGCTGTGACTACAGCACCACCCTAACCTTTCCCTCTGCCAATTCTGCTTTCTTTCCCTTCCTATTTATAGGTGTTGTTCCTGACAGTACTGCTGATAATCCTTCTATGCATTAAATCACAACTGAGTCAGTTTCCCTAGGGAATGACCATATGAATGAGAATTCATTTTCTTTCTGATAGGATTTTGTAGAACATAGAATGAGGGGTGCTCAGCTATCAACAGCTTTGACAAATACTTCCGCACTAAACTTCGTTGTGGTAGGCATTTCCATTCCACTTGAGCTTGATGTGAATGAAATCCTTCCCATGAAGTGATGCTGTCAGTCCTCCCACCCTCCTAGTTTTCTTACGTTTTTCAAAACACTGAATATTGTTTGATGTAAGATCCAAGGATGAATTTTCGGTGTGTTCTTTTGGGTCTTGATTTACTGCTCTCTGGCCATCGTCTGTTTCCATTTGATTTTGGATGGTCATTAATCTTCCTGGGAAAGCCTTCAGGGATGATGGTGCCGTGGCCTATTCACTGATATAAGCAGAATTCTTCAGAAGTTCTTATATCATCTCGTCTTCTGACAACCTTTTATTCTGTTAAAGCCCCCAAAGGTGCTATATGTAGAGGGAGAAAAAGACTATCAGAGGGCAGAGACATAATTGTTTGAGCTTTATCAAACAATTGTAGTGTCTTAAGTGGACCTCAACTGGTTGTTGGCGAGATGACTGGGGGTGATGAGCAAACACAATTCCAGATGTAAGCAAATCCAGTACTTACCATGAATGGATGTCCTAGGATATTGGGACTTTTCTCCTGGAACCTCAGGTGAGAAAGAAAAAAACATAATTTGGCAGCATTTTAAGTTACATGGGCCCTTGGCTGGGTGGCTCATTTGGTTGGAGCATCATCCCATACACAAAAAGAAAAGGTGGCGGGGTCAATCCCCAGTCAGGACACAGACCTGGGTTGCAGGTTTGATCCTTGGTCAGGCATGCACTGGAGGTGGCCTATTGATGTTTTATTCTCTCATGGATGTCTCTCTCTCTCTCTCTCTCTCTCTCTCTCTCTCTCTCTCTCTCTTAAAATCAATTTTACAAGAGCATCTTTGGTGAGGATTTTAAAAAATTAGATGGAAGAGAGATGTGAGTATATTGAATATCCCCAAACATGTGATGCAATTGCACTGTATAACCACAGTTTGGTAACTATTGTGGTCATGTTGCAATATGCATAGCATTTCCTTTCTTTCCTGTATAAGAAAAGAGGCCTTACCTCCACTGAAATATGATTAGTGTAAAACTGCTTTGAATATGGTCACACTATACTGTTATGACAGTATTAATATTGCACTCCTTACAATTCAGGTATTTTCCTTGTCATTGCATAAAATTGCTTTTTAATATCGGTGCTTTGTTTGGCCATTGCTCACTTCACACACTATTACAATCCCATTTTGGCATGCGTTGACAGTATTTATAAACTTGTTAGAGAATGTTTTATTTTGTTGTTTTTGCACTATTTTCTTAGCCTGGCATCTCCTAGTTAGTGCCTTTTGGATGTTTCCAATGTGCTGATATTATAAATAATGCTATGAAGATAATACTTATTGCTTAGGTTTGAATGTTTATACCTCTCCCAAACTGACATGTGGAAATTCTAATGTTTAGAGTAATGTGTTAGGAAGCAGGGCCTTTGGGAAGTAAGTCAGTTATGAGAGTGTAGAACCCTCATGATTTGGATTAATCTATGATAATGAAAGCATGATATCCAAATTGACCGAACAGCCATCTGGACGTTCTTCTAGACAACCTCCCAGACCAAGCCAGGGCTACAGGAGCGAGGCAGCTGCCACAGCTGCGAGGGAGGGATCGAGGCAGGTGCCATGGCTGCGAAGGCCTACTCTTGTACTAATTTCATGCATCAGGCCTCTAGTATTCTTATAAAAGAAACCCCAGAGATCTTCCTATCCCCTTCTACCATGTGAAGTGCTGGTTATAAACCAGGAAGAAGGTTCTCACCAGAAAGTGTTTATGCTAGCACTTTTATCTTGGACTTCTCAGCCTCTAGAAATGTGTAAAGTAAGTTTCTATTGTTTTCAAGCTACCCAATCTGTGGTCTTTTGTTATAGCATCTTGAATGGAATAAGAAACTTGCATTCATTTTTTTTCATGAGAGCCATTCATATATATTCAAAAGATATACTAAATATTTATAAACATTTAATCAAATACTATTATCTGTTATTTTTTCCAACACGATAGCCACTAACCACATGAATTATGGATAGTCTGAATCGATATGTGCTCTAGGTATAAAATATACACTGTATCTCAAAGGTTACTAAAACAAATGTAAAGTATTTCATTAATACTTTTCATATTAATTACATGTTGAACAATGTTTTTGACATACTGGATTTAACATTACTAAAATTAATTTCATCTCTAGTACTTTTAAAATATGGCTATTAGGAAACTTTAATTTACATATACAGCTTACATTGTATTTCTTTTAAACAGTCCTGATCTCATGCCAATACCTTGAATTTATGTCTAGATTTTCAATATAACTAATTTTTCTAGTTGTTCACACCTAATTCCTATGTTTTTGATAATTATTTAAATTGTTAAAAATGTACTTGAAATATATCATGAATATAATATATTTTTAAATAGTTTTTGGTACTCCCTAGTATCAAATGTATCCAGAAGATGTGCAACATCAATTTATAAAGATCTATATATTATACTAGAGACCTAGTGCACAGATTCGTGCACTGGTGGGTTTCCTTGGCCTGGTTTGTATTCTCTTGCAACCCAGGACTCCTTGGGGGATGTTGGACTGCCAGTTTTGGCCCAATACCCACAGGCCAGGCCAAAGGACCCCACCAGTGCACAAATCCATGAATTGGTTCCCTCTGAAATTCATCAGTCTCTTCCATGCCTGTGCATTGAGTGTCTTACCCTGGTGGTCAGTGCACAATGTAGCTACTGGTCGAATGGTCAGTTGAATGATCACTTGGGCTTTTATTTATATAGGTTATGGCAACTTTGATTTGTAGGGCACTAAATCTTTTTATTAATTATTATTATTTTTTTAAAAACATATTTTATTGATTTTTTACAGAGAGGAAGGGAGAGGGATAGAGAGTTAGAAACATCGATGAGAGAGAAACATTGATCAGCTGCCTCTTGCATGCTCCCTATTGGGGATGTGCCTCAACCAAAGTACATGGCCTTGACCAGAATTGAACCTGGGACCTTTCAGGCCTCAGGCCGATGCTCTATCCACTGAACCAAAACCAGTTTCGGCTTTTTATTAATTATTAAAAATATTGCCATTTTTTTTTCAGCTTTAGGCTTCCCAACTGCCTGATTTTTGCTTTATGTATCATATATTCCTTTATTTTTCCATCTGGGGTTTACAACTTTTTTAAACCAATGTAATCTGAGCTGACATCATTAACCTTTTTTAAATTTTTGTATAGGAACTCTGTATATTCTAGTGGTGCATCATCCGTAAAAGGGAATGCTGTTGAATACTGTGACACTTAATACCTTTGATCTTTTCTTAATTATCTTTAACAGAGGCCTGGTGCATAAAATTCATGCACTCAGGAGAGGTCCTTCAGGCTCGCCTGTGTCCTCTTGGAGTCCAAGAGCCCTCAGGGGGTGTTTGTCTGATGGCTTAGACCTGCTCCCCTCAGTTGGACATCATTACCACTGCTGCAGAGGCAGGATAGACTCCCACCACTGCCACTGCATTTGCCAGTGTGAGCCTGGCTTCTGGCACGCTGGCCACCAGGTGGCAGCTCCTCCATTGAGCATCTGCCCTCCTGGTGGTAGGTACATGTCATAGCAACTGGTCGTTCCAATTTTCGATTGATTTGCATATTAGACTTTTATTATATAGGACCTCTTGGGGGATGTCTGACTGCTGGTTTAGGTCCCTCTCATAATCTGGGACCACTAGCATCTAACCACTCACCTGCCTGCTTGCTTGATCACCCCTAACTGCACCCCCTGCTGGCCTGGTCATCCCCAACTGCCCCCTTCTGCCAGCCTAATTGCCTCCAACTGCCCCCTCTGCCAACCTGCTT